>QEWY01001019.1:127962-192121 GCA_006503575.1 Baylisascaris schroederi | reverse complement strand
TGTATGGGGATTTCAACAAACGAGTCAAAATTATAGAGAAATGCATTATTAGGCGCTTTCTTATTGTTCTCCTAATCCCCTGAGGCAATTTTTTATGTTGCCTTTTTTTCTGCATATTCGATGCTTTCATTAAAAACTTAATGATTGTCCAAGATTTTTTGTTTTACTTTAAAAGCATTTCAATAAATTGTTTTTCTTTTTCCAATTGCCATCGTTTTTAATATTCTTTTATAGCCATTTCTAGACATATACGATGAAAATTAGATCCAATATAAAATCACAAAAAAAACAAATAAATAAATAAAAATTGGTAGATTGATTTCAGAATGAGACCGTTATTAGGAGATAATATTTAAGACAAAGTTTTAATTTGCTTTATTCATTCACCTCAACAAAAAACAACTTAACAACGAGTTTCAAAACGAGACTGAAAACAACAAATTGCAACAATATGTTACCTTAAAAGAATCTATTTACTCACTTCTATAAGAGTGAATTTCTTAAAAATGCGACAGCCTTTTAGATGTAATAGTTCCCCATTAGAAATGAATATTCAAAATAAAAACCCCAAAAAAGCATTTAATAATAAAATGAAGGAGAACTGCTACGACCTAAGATTTCATATGCTGATTTGACCGAATTTGACCAAAATTTGGACCGAATTTGGTCGAAAAATTCCTCAAAATGTAAAAAAAAAAAGACGGAAGGATTTCACTAAGGAATTATGACCAAAAATGTCCCAAAAATGACACATCGCGAATTTTGACCGAAAAATTTCTTACCAAAAAATATTCCAAGAATTGGAAGGGATACATACGCACATATATGCTTAAAACGCAAAAATTCCTCTAAGAAAATTTGTGACAAATTTAAAAACGACAATAAGATCATATTTACTTACAAAACAAATGGGAATTTACATCAATTAAAATTCATTGTTCAACGCCCCAAGCCTCTTCGAATCCACTTGTCACCTTTGCACAGGTAAGAGCTGCACTCAATGGGAAATTACTGATTCTGATCTCTTCTTCCGTATAATCCACCGATACCTTTAATTACAACAAATATATAGCAACCCATGGCACCTTCGAAATGAAAAAAAAAAGAACATTTGGAAACTAACTGAATGAATAGTGAAATGGTAGAAACAAATTTGTGGGAAATCTCTCTTGAACGAGATTTCCCTCCTCAAAAAACCTTATAAATCTTGCTTAGAGGAGCTTGGGCTTTCTTTGCAAAATTTTTTAGGAGCACATTATATTGGAAGCAGATGGACGATGACTTGCAATAATGGCTTTTTTTATTTTTGTGGGAGTGGGAAGGCTAGAAGTATGAGAGGGGTGGGGGAGTGTGCGTATAACTGACGGATTTGCAATTTTCGTAGTCTTTCCAAAGGGAACATAATAATAGCAAAATAGAAAACGATTTTCCAGCTTTTCCAAGAATGAGTTTGTAAGCCTTCAGTTGCTCTTGAATATTTATTTATCTTACCTATATATATACATATATATATACATATATATATATATATATATATATATATATGTNCAAACACTGCAAATAAAATAATAGAAATTACAATCACAAAAGTCAATATCCATTCAGAGAGTAAATAAACATCAAAATTACTAAAAAATGAACGAAATCTTCCATAAATTTTAATAGTGGTTCAAATAATGTGTAAATATATGAAAGAATTGGCACAATATGCGCTCTTTACATTCCATCCAACAGATCAATCATCTTTACGATTTGCCAACAACTAATAAAATGTGTACAATTATGTACTCATATTCCAATCGGTGCTGACCACCTACTTCCACGAGTTTGGAACTAAATATTCACCTTCCCGACATATTTAATAATAAACTGCTATCCGACCGATTAAAAACGGATTCGGCTGAGAGAATTTTCTGGGGAAAAAATAGGAGCAAATTTCATACTCATTCAAAATATATTATTTCAAAAATGCTTGACTTATTTTAAAACACTACTTCAAAAGTTCAAAAAATCTTGACTTTTAAACTTGCTGTCACTCTCAACAAGGGACTTATAAACTTGCTGCCACCTTCAACGACGAATGACTATCATACACGATATAACATTTACTTATCATTTCAATAGCAAACTATTCCCATACTAGACAGTAAAAAATTTCGCTAATCTATTCTCTATTCGATGATTCGTATCAGCTGTCAATAATCGAGACTCAACAATATCGGAAACGTTCACATCAATCATACAAAACGACGTATCTACTGGAAATTTTAAAAAAAACGGCAAAAATCCGCATTAAATTAGCAATAATATATTACTAAACGATCACCGACGGTAAGCGATGACCATTGGTCAGCGATGACCACTGCATCAACCGCAATACCCTTAATGCAACCCCGTGGTATGATCGAAGAGGTTGGGCAATAATCGGAAGCAACTTCAATTTATACTAACCAGTCGGTAAACAAGAAGGTGATTAGAGATTAGCTATTATTTGTTGTTGGTGCTTATAATCTCGAAGCTATTCTCGAAATGCAATCTTACCTGATGCAGAATATCGGGTCGATAATCAGCCGGGTCCTTTTTATGATTCTTCAAAAAATTAGCGTGCTTATCACTGCTGAGAATAACATATTCTTTGCCTACCTGCAAATAATACTTAAAAATAGGTTAATTAAATCGGTATTTTTTTAAAATACCGATTTAATTTTTATCAGGGCTTATATTCCCGAGAGTTTCATAAACTTACCTTCTTTTATTTTTTTTTGAATTTTAAAATTTTTTTAAAATAAAACATAAATCAATCCAAATGCTTTCGCAATTTTATCCATTGAAGCAAAACATTATCGTAAACCATCAATCAATAAACAAATATTTGCGAAGATGTACTCATAGTTTAATCGAACCGATAACAACATTAATCTCCCGAAAACTTTTTGTTTTCTAAACCGGAAACTCATAAAATATATGCAAATCTCTGAGACTAAAAGAAGCATTCTTTGAAAAATAATAAGAAAATTAAAATCTGAACACGGAAACTTTGGTAATAAAACAAAAAAATAAAAGAAGGTAAGTATGTAAAACTCTTGGGAATATAAGCCCTGATGAATTGTTTTCCTTTTTTTTTTTCAAACCTTAGTGGATTGACCCGAGAATGTATAGGGAAAATTATCAATAGAAGCCATCAAGTTTAGTTGATATATTTCGATACTCTACTTTTAGTGATTCCTTAAACGATCCTACACTACAGACAAACACATACCAACAGACAAACACACCAACAGACAAACACATGCACCAACAGACAAACACACCAACAGATAAACACACACCAACAGACAAACACACCAAAAGACAAACACACCAACAGACAAACACATGCACCAATAGACGCAAAGCTTTGTTGTAATAGGCTCTTAGAACAAAAATTTATAAAAGTGCATTTAAAAAATGAGACGAGAAGAAAAAGTAATCTACAAATGAAAAATCACACCTTAGCGCTTTCCAAAGGGCATTTTTCCAAAACGACGATCAACTTTTTCTGCGATCCCAATCCATCATCTCCTTCGACATCCGTTTTCAAACGTTTCGATGGTGGCACCCCTCCAGACATATGTCTACCTGAAAATTTTACTCATATATAAAATCGTACAAAAAGACAAATTTTGATGACACATCTTACATTGGTCTCAGCAGCAATCGAAAACCTATTTGACTTTACACCTTATATAGATGGTTTAGACGTGGTCCTCATCTGTGGTTTCAATCCGGCGTTAAAGTTACACGCATGACTACAACTCTATTTCATCCATCCGGAGCTGTTAAGTGTTAAATACGGCTCCGGTTCCGCTTATGACCAAATCGGTGGAGCAGTAGACAATCCGGAGTCTGAGAAAACAAAGCACCGACTCCACGAAACAACAATCGCAGCACTCAACGGAAACAAAGTTTAGCGCATTTTGCTTATATCGATCGGAATTGTCTTCTTGCGGCGACTATGAAACTTTTCCAGGTTTATAGTCTAATATTTAGCTAACCAAAAAGCACCTATACGCGTTTTATATTTTTTTCTCGTCTATCGCAGTCAATTTGATGTTTTTTCAAAGAGTATTGCAGTTAGATTTTTCGTCGTTTCAGATGGACCATGAATTGCAATGACTAAATCACTCAATTGAAGTAAGCGCTACCTCAAGTTTTGGGTCTATTTATAAAGCCAATCGCTTTATGAGGAAATGTAGGAAAAAACTGAAAGTTTGAATTGGAAGAGAGGTACCATCCCAAAATGCGTAAAATTGGGAAGGGGATACTATCCCAAAATGCGCAAAATTGGGAAGGGGGTACTATCTCAAAATGCGCAAAAACTGGGAAAGGGGTACTATCCCAAAATGCACAAAAATTGGGAAGGGGGCACTATCCCAAAATGCGGGAAATTTTTTGTTATCCTAGGGCACTTTTTTTCAATAAAATCAAAATTCACGAAACATCGATATGAAACAACTTCCGACAATTTCATCGGTGAAAATTCTATTTCATTCCCTTGGCAATATGCCAGCTATTGAGAGCTAAAAATTTTTTTCAGGATCGTGTTATCGCCGATACGGAAAACATTATATTTTTCGGGAATCTGAATCCACCTGCGAATTGTTGATTTGAAATCATTCATAGGTAATGAGCGCTATTATACCACGTATTGGTGAAAGCTCATAAAATCGTTCATTGGGTTAGTAATCTGCCCGTTTCGACATCCCTCTTAAAGGCTATTTTCCGCTTCAGTTGCATTGTGCAACGAAAGCAAAAATTTCTAAGGTACGTTTTACGAATATTTATGGGTATTAAGGGGTGATGTTGGATCAACGATTGGATTTTCCAATGCAACCTGTTTAGCCAAGCAGGGGTATTCTTAAAGAGTTTTTTGCTTAAGTAATATAAGCAGTAATATGTTCATGAAAATCATTGAAAAATTGCCGCTAAGAAACGTTGAGGATTTTTTTCAGCGTTCGAGACACTTTTCTGGAATTCAACGACTTTGATTTCTCAAAAGTATTTGAGTCAGTGCTTTGCCGTAAATTTCTATCGTGATCAGGTAATAGAGGGTTGCTTAGAAAAATGTAACAGGAGATGTCGAGGGGAATGTTGAAGTTAAGCTGAACGAAAAACAACAAATGATTAAAAGGCGGGTAGAGGAACTCCATGGGTGGGGGAACACCCTACGAAATCGTGGGGTTCTTACCATCTCTATCTTTCTCCTGATTAAGTTGTTCGATTTTTTTTCGCTATTTGTAAAATATTTCGCTATCGACTAGTCCTCATAGTTGAAAAGCGCATTCGCATGCTATTTCAACTTAATTGGCGTGCTTTCCCACTCATTTGAAGCCCATGTTGTGCTTTACAGATTCAGCGTTCAAGATCTGGATGCGTTGACGATATGAGGCCATCAGAGGATGTGCTAGCTTCTTTTTATGATTTAGCGGATCTCGATGAAAATAAACGCTTCAATGCAATCATCGCAATTCTTGATGCTGTATGTTTTTCGTTTAATTAATTCACTTAAAGTTTTTTTTTTGATTTTTTGCAAATTGAATTGTATTCGTAAATATGTGAATATATAAGTATCGTTCAATCACTTTAATACCCCTTGCACTTTTTACCCACTTTTTGGGTCGTTTTTTACCGTTTCCTATATATAATATCTTAAAAAAAGTACAATTCCCAAATGGATTTGTTTTTATTCCAAGCTGAGTAGTAAAACTTTTGGCTATAACGAAGTATACGAAAACTGCAAAAGAAAAACTCAACATAAGTGAAGTACCATAAATAAAAAACCCGTCAGAAAATTTCTTGGTTCACTTCTTTTGAGCTATCAATTTCTTAGCTTATCAAAATGTAGTACATATAGAGTTTATAGTTTATAGAATTTCTATAGAAAGGGCTGAATGATATTGCTAGATGGGCTGTGAAATAAATTAAAGCAAATTATGAAAGAAATTGGCATCCTTCCAAAATTTACGGAGATGTAAATGAATTGAAAATTGATTGCGTTTATTTTTCCATCAAATCCTAATTAAATAAATTTCCATTTTATTCAACTGAATTGTTTTTGTTTCAGTGTAAAACTAATGGTGAATATTGCATAGAAAGACTCATTAGTGGATTGGCATCGTCAAGGGCGGCAGCAAGACTTGGTTATGCAACCGCACTTACCCATATACTCTCGACGTTTGCAAACGATTGGCCTGCAAAAGTGATATTCGAACTTGCTGACAGCAAACTTGATCTAAATAAAGCGGTCAGTTTGCCTTTTTTTTTCGTTTACCTATTTGGATCGGTCCTCCGCGGAGCCAAAGAGTCTGGTCGGAGTCTACTTGCAGCTAACCGCCCAGTAACCGCTATGGAGCAATGAATAATGTTGAGGATGTGAGGAAGAATTATACTCTTTCGTTTTCTCTAGTAGCCCATTTTTTAGTGTTTAGCAAATGGTTTTAATGAATTTCAAGTCAAGTTTATTTTGTTGGATTTGAAGTTTGTAGTGTGATTTCCTTGCAGGATGGATCGTCGAGTGCATTGGGCCAACATTTATTATATACAGCTATGATTAACTCGCAATGTTATAAACAGGTAGGTATTTATTGTCTTTCAAAAGTGTATATTATTATGGTTATGGAAAGCTGAGAAGAAGGTAGATTTTGCTAATTTTATGCTCATCCTGTTTTAGTGGATTAAAATGCATAATGATCGAGAAGAACTTTATAGGAAAGGTTTTATTTTTCTCCTCTGGTCGTTTAGAGGATCTGATTTGATGTATAAAATACTTGAAAAAATATCGGCAGCTTTGCAGCTATCTGGGATCATCATCTAACGTCTAGTTAAATTAAACCAAATTTTAATAGTGCCTTAATTTACGGGTTACAGTAAGATAAAGGACAGAAGGGATGGTGACCGTAACATTGCTCATGGCATTTTTGGAACGACAACGATAAATATGCAGCATTCATTTAGACAAGCATAGGATATGTGCTCATCGCTGATGGATCGTACTCACTCCGCAACTCCGACTATATGGCTCTTTATTTATTGTTGTAAATGAGGATTCCGAATGCCCATTCATTTCTAAACGTTTTTGATTATCGGAAATACCAATTAAGCTGTCAGGTGGTAGTATAATGTTCACAAATATGAAGGCGATATCCCTCTTTTACTGCCACTTTCAATGAAATCGTGATCTCATCGAGGATCGATGCTTATTCCTGAACCAAAATATTAATATTGAAGGTGGCTGACGAGTTAGCTGAACGAGAATTGCTAATATTGGATAAGCATCGTTACTTTGCTATGGCATGTAGTCAATCATTGGCTCAATTATCTAAACAACTTGATAGATGCACCTTTGATACGACAATTTGGATGCGTGTCAAAGATAGAGTCTGCAAAGTGCTTGAATCGTTGACACCTGAATGGATGTTCTTCGCACTCCTTATACGTGATACGTTCAAAGTTTGTTTGCTTCTTTTATTTTATTTTATTAATTTTGTTTTGTTATGTTTAGGGTTTTTCCTGATTATTTATATAGCAACGGGAAAATGATTTATTTCTGTAGTTATTGACTTTGATAAAAAATAGGGAAGGTGATCTTTCATCAGTACTACTACCATGAAAGTATGCTAGCAGTATTGCATTTGGATGTAGATCTTAACCAAGTCTACGGGATTTATAAGTTTTATAATGGTTTATATAAAGAAAAAAACGTACTTCATGATTTCTAAACAACATTCATTATGCAATTTTTTTTTCTTCCTTCTTATATCATTCGTTTTCTAATCTCCATAATGGTAGTGTAATGAGCATTTATTTGAATATAGTTTGTCTAGATTTTATTAAAAGAATTTATATATTCCTATTGGGAAAGTAAGCGTTCTCTGCTTGGGAGATTGGTTTTCCGAATACTAAATCAGCCGCGGTTGGCAATAATTTTTTATAAGCAACTATATCTATTCAGATAGAGTGAAATATGTCACTCTTTCAGGAGACTCTAAAGCGTGACCTGAAGTTTTTTTCTGACGATGGCAAATTGAAAATAGAAGAGAGCAATTATGAAAATGTTATTAATATTTTAAAGGTATTATTTTTATTCGTTTATATAAAGTTGCATTTATTTGGTCATTATTGAGAGTGTTAGTTCAATGAACTAGTTGGTTTCATAGTAGGCTGCAATTGAAGTGGAAAATTAGCCGACCAGTCGATTGTATCCATTTTCACTTTTGACTGATAATATTTTTACATTAACTTATGTCTTTCCAATATAACTTTTCTTATTCAGATTTCAATTTTTTCTGTAATCTTAAAAAGTTTTTTTTTCTCATTTAGGCTTAAAATTAGATACATAAAATTTTCTGGTATCTCCTATATTTTCTATCTTATACGCCTTACATAATTTTTAATTTTCTAGATTACATTTTTGCATTTTTGAAGATTTTCCACAAAAAATGTATTTGAAACTTTTGAGCAGTTGAGTTAATAAATTGATCTGGATTTTATTGCGCCACTAATATTTATTAACTGAAACTTCTCGTCGGTTTCATCTTCGATCGCATTCAGAGAACGGATGGATGTGCGGAGGGTATTCTTGCAAGAGAGCTATTATATGCGGCTCATGAAGCCGGTGACTTCAATCGTATCTACAGCAATATCGTGCAAAAATGGTTACTAAGCGGTGATTTGCATAAGGTTAGAAATTTTTCCATCATAGGTTTTAATTTTCGTTGATTCGGAAACGTATATTATCATTTATAGCCTATAAATATGCAAAATCAATATGCTTTTCCAGTCGGCATTATTCCTCTAAGATAAATAATCTAAAGTTGAACTGATCAGAATTAAGTGATTTTTTTTTTCACTTCTATGTTGATTGGTTCGGATCACTTTTTTTGAATCCCTCAAAAAAACGAGAGAAAAATATGAGTGAAAGATATAAGAAAATTTCAGTTTCAGCCCAACTTTTATCTATAAATTATTAAGGGTGAATTTTTTTCGCAGCAGTTGGATCGTTTGATTTCGTATTTTTGCGGTAAATTCTATACCGAGAATTAACATAGAAGCAATACATCTGTCATTTTCGGTATTGTTATCTCTTTTCTGCCTAAGAGTTCACCTTTTTCAGGTTTTCGAGCGTAGCTTTGAATTCGTTAGTGAAATGCTATCGAAAGATAGCCTGGAGCCGAACGAGGTAAAGCTTTATTTTATTTATTTATTTTTTCCTATAATGCCTCATTTATATTTATGTTTTACTTGCCTTTTCCACGCATTGTTTAATAGCTCCAAGTTAACTTTAATAGCTGTTTATTTCGAATTTCTGAATTGGTAATCGGTGATTTGCCTGTCTTCTAAAATTGATAAAAATGAACACTAATAAAAATAAAACAATAAATAAAAGTAAAGTAGAGGAGTAAAGATAAGTGAATTAGTAGTAATAGATGGTTTGCATTACCGAGGGAGGGGGGGGGTGGGGGGGGAGGAAGGGAGTTAGAGTGATGAATGATAGGTGTTGATCTGTTGTATCACTTTATGAGGATTAAAGGTTGATATTCCTATATACTTTTTATATGTCTGCATATGCTTTTATTGCAATTTTATTTGCAGCTGATTACAATATTTTCACCGAATTTGATTGCAAATTTACGTGCATTGAGGAAGAGTCACGAATATCGATTTTACGGATCGATTGTGGATTCGATTCTAGAGGGACTTGAGAAGGTGAGTGAACTATTTGAGGTCATCTTATACAATTAAAGATCACTTTGCAGTAATCATTAGGCATATTTATAGATTAATTGCTTGCGAGAGTCCCTACTCGGTTCGTACTCCAACTCTTTTATAGTAACAAAAATTACTCTTTTCGTCTTTTTTTCCAACTTTGGTATTCGGAAGTAGAGGGCATCTGCTAAATTTTTTCCCACTTTTCTCTTCTCCTTCCCTCCCCCCCCCCTCCACCCACCCACCTTCCACTCCTAATTTACCGCATCTTGCTGATGCATTATTGCCTCGTCAAATGTAATAAAGTTATTCATTATTATTTCGAATTTATTTCATATATTTCAGTCTCTGTCGTCGGGTAAATGGAAAAGATCAGAACTGCTTACACTTCTTGACAACTTTGACTCCACTGGTGGTGGCAATATTGATGAGTATTTACGTGGCAAATTACGTATCACCGAGAAGATCATCGCTCAATTAGATAGAAAAGGTGTTGATTCAATTGTAAAAAAGGTGAGTATTGGGAGTTTTTCAGGTTTTATGTTATGCACATTCCAATGAGATTCCTTTTTTAGCACTCAATTTTCAGTGGCTATTTAGGCAGCTCTATGAAGAGTTAAATTTTTATACTGCCATGTTTTTTCCAATTTTCAAAACCATTGAAGCTTTATTTTCTTTTCCTGCACCTTTTTTTTAAAAAATATTTCGTGTCTCACCTTCTTTTTCAAAAATATTTTGTGTCTGTGTGCTTTAATTTTATTCGTTTTTATTTTTCCACCCCACTGCATCAGGATTTCGGAGGGTATACGAGAACCCCCTCCCACACCCCGCCATAATTGTGGACATAGCAGTGGTAGGTGCTGACCCTTATATTATTCACTTCATCAAATTTACCTGCAGAATTATGGATTAATTATTGATTTTGGGTTCATTGCAAGGATCTCACCTTCTGCGATCATATTTTCTATCTTTTTTGGTGAATGGTGTTCTGTAAAGGCTTTATGAGCATGTGCCTAACCAGTCTTATTAATTGCTGTATTTGGCTGCGTATTCGCCTTCATTTTCGACATTGTTTAGCGTTAGGTTCTTTACAGCGAAGTGGTGGTCATATATTACGTGATATTAGATTCTCAATAATTTCCAGGCAATGAATACTGGTGGATGGTCTGTAAGACGCATTGCGAGCGTATTTCCAATATGGTCGGAGAATGTGAGAGAAGAAGTACTTATGAAATTGATGAAGAGTGAAATTCGATCTGAAGAGGTATTCTTTGTCAATTCTATTTTTTTTTCATATTTCAAGATGAGCTGTAATTATTCAATGAGGGAAAAGAGAGAGACGCGATGGTGATAGTGATATCCTTGAAATTTGACAGTAACTCCTTACAACTACTCGTTTGGTTTCTTAAAACTCGTTTTTAATTTTTTTGACCGTTTTGAGGAAAGATTGAAAGAAGGTGGGAGGTGGGGGGGGGGAGGGAGGGGGTACCAATTTTAATCGCATAACGCGTCATTCCCTGTTATCATCAAATGACTGGTTTAAATGAATACACCATATAAGTAAATGGGCAATTTTATTTAAACCATATTCCAACTGCTGATCTTTATAGCTTGCTGATTTAACAAATAGATAGCAGGTTATAGAAGAACTCGATAGCGTTTAGATGAAGTAATTGCCAATGCAAGTGTTGAGGTGTTTAATAACCGTACAGGTGCATACGACATTATGCAAATGCATCGATTCGATGTTCATCGTAAATGTTCGTGCGGGTCGAAGCGTTAAAGTGGCGTTGAGTGAGGCGAACGAGAATATGCTAAGAAATGTGCTCAACACATGCACTAAAAGGATTAAATTACCAAACTCTGAGAACCGGTTGGTCCTATTTTATTATTGGCAATTTTAACTAGTGTTCAGCTGCATTTGTTCTAAGACTATGAAGTTTTTTTCTTTTGTTTTTGTATCGGCATTCTGGAATTTGTAGAATTTGTAGGTTTGGTCAGTGCTTGCCGGATGATGCTACTCAGTAAAAGTGGAGAAGAAGTGGGTGAAAATGTTTGAAATCCATGGCAAGAGGATCTATCGTTCACTTCATTAGGAAGGCCACTTATGTTTGAAATCCGTGACAAAAAGAACTGTCATTCACTTCATTAGGAAGACCACATATTTCTGTCTCTTCTTCCTCCGTTTCCTTCCATTCTTCTTTTCCGCTTTTTTTCTGGCTGTGAGGAATGCCGCTACTCATGCCCACTCCCATTCCGACCGCATTATATTTTAAAAATTGGTTTATATACCTTTTTGATGCCTCGTAAATTTAAACTTATTTCAGCACCTCTCCGTAACTCGTCAATGGTCAAGGAATGCTTTTGTTATGTAGGTAATTCTGGCAGAAACGAGCCTGTCGTTAGTGTATGTTTTTCTGAAGATGTTATAGCACGAATATGATATATACGATTTAGGGCTAGTCTTACATCTAATTTCCCCTAGTATGGCAGCTGAATCTATAAAATTCTTGTAGTATTTTTTTTTCTGTCACCTACATGTTTACTAGTCTGAGTTGACTAGTAAGCTAGTCCATCGAATGTTAAGTTATTATAGCAGGTTTTTCTCTCTTCTTACAACATCTATACATCGATATTTTCTATCAGCAAAGGTAATATAGGTATACAAAGGTAATATAGGTATACGAAGGTAATATAGGTATACAAAGGTAATATAGGTATACGAAGGTAATATAGGTATAGAAAGGTAATATAGATATACAAAGGTAATATGTTTATACGAAGGTAATATAGGTATAATTTTTCATGCAAAAGTTTAAGTTAAGTTAACCATATGACGAATTCTGTGAGTCTTGATTTTTTTTTATTATTCTTTTATTTCTATAAATTTTCTCCCTGAGGACTGCAGATAAATGCGGTAAAGTCTATTTCCGGCTATAATTCAACATTTGTATTTCGCAAGTTAGATTCCATCGATAATCCCTCTATTAATGAGGCACATTTTCTTATTTGTTTATATTGCTGATCGCTCGCCGGTCAGATAAGTGATAATATTGCAGCGATCAATTTTTTGAAGCAATCGATATCGCTTCATGATCCGAATGCTGACGGGTTATCGAAACGTCACTCAATTATGAAGAAAGATTGCATAAAACCGTTATCATCAACCCAACAAATTCATGTTTTAGTTCTTTTAATTTTAGGTTATTTGATTGGTTTATGTATGTTCACATCATTAAGGTCGTTGATCGTTTTGGCATTGATATTGAATCTATGGTCGATTACGTGCCCTGATGAAGAACAGCGAAAAGGGTATTTGAAGAGTGTCGCCGAAGTGGTGTCCATTGGAAAGAAACTATCGAAAGAGAACACTGATGAGCCATTCTCGGTAAAGTTTGCTTTAAAAACTTCATCTTCCATATGTCATCTATACCTGCTGTTGATAAAGTAATGTTTTGTGCTATAAGCATTTTCCTATTTTATCAACACAGGTAAATAAACTTATAAATATGCAAAGATTGATAGCGTGACAGGACGTTATGTAAATTTAAATCACTCTTAGACAGTCCATCGCTTTTTATAGTTTTAGCTGACCTAATTCTGCAGATTTTGATTCACCACAGCTACATAATTGAAGAGCAAAATTCATGTAGTTTTTCCTTTGTTGATAAGCAGTTTATATATGCTTCATTCTCTTCATCATTATTATAGATTGTGATTGCGCTTCTTTGCTAGTTTTTTGCAAAAGTTTCCCTTGTCTGGCGGGGTATTCTAGATTTGTTAGTGGACAATAGATTGAAGTGCAAAACGTTATTTCGTTCAGAAGAGTCTACACATCCCATCTACGAAAGGAGGCGTTTTTTATTTTCGCATATATTTTTATTCTCGTTGTTTGTTTTTTTTCTTTTTTTAATTTTTCATCCACCAAACTGGCACTTATTGCATACTATAATTAAAATTGCTTTTCATAGTCTGTACTCTTTCATCGAGAAATCTGTTGATCTTCTCTAGGATGAATTTTAGGTGTTGATCGACCTTTTGTTGTCACTATTGAGTCGGCCATATCGTTATCATCGCACCCTTGTTCACTTCGTCTTTGCGTCGATTCTTCCACAACTCACTATCCAGAATCTCCTTCATATCTTTGAGGTTTGCTTGTGTTTTGATTGCTGTCTATTAAAAATCTTCACATTCTCAGTTTTTTTTTAAAATCCTTTTTTATAAATGGATGGTTTTAATTTCATTTAAAGGCGATTAGATATTCTTTGTTGAATTATGGTTTTATCTCAGACTGTAAGCTCACCTGATGATGAATTGATGGTTGATGAGAAAGAACAAGAAGACGATAGCGAGGATTTAATGTCTGTCGAGGATCAGCACGTTGACAACGGTATGATTCGATTGCTAAAATTTTTTGCATTTTCATTTCCACTATTTTTTTTAGTGTGTTTATTTGTTAATCTTAAATTGCAATTTTTTTTCTCATTAACTCCTTATTATAATGATCGTAGTTAACTAAGTTCACCTATTTTCAAGAAATCCTTATTATTTGCAAAATATAAAGCTCACGGTTGCGCAAAATGTTTGTTACTCATGCTGTTCGCTAAAATGGAAGCTTGTGTTCGTCTTTTGCCCCAGGGATATATCTAGGAAATTTGATGGTCGTATCGCATGAAGATGATCTTCGCATCTTTCTGTTGGAATTTTCATTGTAATTTATGTACTATAATTTATTTTAATATTCATGTCTCTCTTGCTTTGGGAAGCGAAAACTTTTTGGTTACATCTTTTGGGATCGTTGGATGGGAGCCGAATAAAACTGATTAAGATAATATCATGTGTTAATTTGGCTCAACAGTAGATGCTGTTAAAAAGTCCTTCTAGATCACGAGCTTGAGATGATTATCTAGAAGATTGCTTACTTTGAGGAGGAGAGGGGAGATTTATTCGAGGTAATCCGTTGAATTGGGATTTGCGTTCTTTTCATTCATTGGGATTCGAGTTACAGCTAAATTAAAGTTTAGTCTTTTTTTTCGAATGCTGACCATATGTAAATTGTTTGAAAAGAGCTTGTATCGTAGCTTCAGATGGCGAACAGAATGAGGAAAACGAAGATACAGATGACAGCGAAGAAAATCAGATGGATAATGAGTTGGAATCGTCGGGAAGTGATGGAGAAGACGAAGACGAGCAAGTCGACGAGGAATTCAAAGGAAAATTGAAGGCTGCGCTTGGTGATGCGGCTATGCCTTCTGATGCCGAAGACGATGACGATAAAGTAAGTGTTCTCTATCCGATTGCATAGAGCATTAGCTAGTGGAGAGATGATGGCCATTGATAGAGGAAGTGTAGATAAAGCAGAGAGGATATTAGCTCTTCAAGGACTTTTTCGAAGGATTGAAAGACTCGTTGCTGAGTAAAACAAAGAGGAAATATGGTCGTCTTGCTCCTTCCACATTCCTTCCTTTAAGGTTTGTCACGGTTACCCGTTCAATTCTTAACGGTCCATGGTTTACAGAATGTTTCTCAATGAATGATCCTCTTGTCCATTTTTGACTTACATCTTACTCGTTTTTTGCCTCATTCACCTTCTTGAATCGAGCGAATGTTGTTTCCCATTTTCGAGTCTGTCGTGTTATTCCCCAGCAATAGCAATTTTGTGTTAAAAAATTACAAACAGCGTTGAATACTTGCATACTGCCGCCTTGTTCTCTAAGTTTAGTTTGTACAACTTTAATGTGCTTTATGCAAATTTCTAATCAGAAGCATACCATAAGAGACGACGTCTCTCGCACTTTATGCAAATGATCCATTTATTATAGGTGGATATGTAAATGAATGCATATTGTTGCGTTCTTTTTTAGTTGTTACGTGAATGTGTTGAAGGGTAGCATTGAGTCAACAATAAGTGATGAGACAATGTTTCGCTTGGATGCGGGATTGGCGGCAGTGTTTCGAGAGAGGATGAAAGGTACCCGCAAGGCGAGTGCATCAACTCTAGAACAGATCCATCAATTCCGGATGAAGTGCTTCGATCTGTTATTGTTTGTTGTTTCGCACGAAGAAGGCGGCAGATTCACCGCGGTATGCTCCTCTCAATTAATTTCCTTTTTTCTGTTTATAATATGCGAAAACCGGAATCAAATATAGCTGACAGTGATGGATATGAATAGCGGGAAGAGTATAGACATTATAAATGTCGTTCTTGAACGGAATACTTGTATATTAAACATATAGAGGGTTAGGTTATGTTGCTAATTTTTTTTCTCCGTATATATTAGCCCCGTCCATTTTCTCACCGCTTCTCCGCCGCTTTCCCTCCCGTCATCCCTCCCTATCTGAATCTGAATATATTCCTTGAACAGTAGATGAACAACATCCGTAGATGAACGTTGCTTATGTAAAAAACAATTCCGTCTTACTGCCTAAGCCTATGTCTACTTGTTGTTTGTACCATTATTTTTTATGCTCACTAGTGTATTTGTATTGTTATAATTACCCACTATTTCGCTGCTTGCAATATATTTGAGGGAAATGTTTTTGTGATTAAATTTGGCGATTGCGAAAAGTTGCTTTAAACGAGTTTAGTAACTTTAATTTCAGGATTTCATCTTACCATTATTTCGTATTGCTCGCGAATCGCTTCAAAAGAAGAATGGTGAAGTGGTTTTCAACAAGGCCACAAGTCTTCTTGAGATCATCGTCAAGCATAAGAAGGTTACTTATTGATACTACCCCTTTTTATTGCTACTTCCGCCCATGTATTCGTTTATATGCCGATATGAACGCAAAGTCCATTTACTAGCACTTATTATACGCTTTGAAGCTCATTTACAAATATCTTTGCTAAAAAATTTGTCTTACACTTTAATGGTTTATTTTGCTTGAATATATTGTCTATTTGTAACAGAGATAATACGGTAAGTAAAATCTCCGGGTGAACAAACATCTGGAAGGCATCCCAATTTCAAATAGATATATTCATATGGGTAGTCCCATTTTGCCTAATATAGATCATCAACGGAACGTGCCGATATTGAGCATATAGTTGTCCGAAGTAACTGCGTCACCCAATTTCCTTATTTTTGATATCCATTCGTTTAAAATTTGTCTTACACTTTAATGGTTTATTTTGCTTGAATATATTGTCTATTTGTAACAGAGATAATACGGTAAGTAAAATCTCCGGGTGAACAAACATCTGGAAGGCATCCCAATTTCAAATAGATATATTCATATGGGTAGTCCCATTTTGCCTAATATAGATCATCAACGGAACGTGCCGATATTGAGCATATAGTTGTCCGAAGTAACTGCGTCACCCAATTTCCTTATTTTTGATATCCATTCGTTTGCTTTAATAGTTCTGCCATCGGAAGAAGGCTAACAGTTAATGTAGTGATAATTCGTTGAAATGTAAACGATCCGTGATTAAGGCAGATGTAAGCGAGAAGAAGGCAATGAAGTTGTTGAAAAAGATGGTTGTCGCTTCGTCGCAGATCGTCAATCCAGTGCTTAGAACGCTTGTTGGGACCATTTCCAGCTTCCTGGTTGGTTTCTTCTATTGTTTAGCTTTCAAGCTGCTGGTCTTATATTGTAAAAATTGAACCTTAACAAGCAAAATAGACATGATTGTCGCATTGGTTGCTACACGAGACATAAGCCCTGTATTATGCATCTTGATGAATTTTTATGCCTTGTACCTTCTACTCGAGTAATAAAACCTGACGCTTGAAGGTTTTCTTTTTCTGAAGTGAGGATCGTTAGATTCTACAATGTCGAGGAAGTGAAATATTAAAATAGGCGACCAACGTGAAGCGAGGGCATTGTTTATGTTTATATTTATATTTATATTATTTTTATTTATATTTATATTTATATAATGTGCTGCTTGCAGTTCTCAACGGCTTACAATGTGCAAGAGCAGACTGTTTCTGAGAAGATGCGCTCTCAAGCGGAGGAACTGTTTAGCTCCTATATGACGCAAACTGATAATCAAATATTATCGGAACTTGCCACTGCACCTTTATTTAAGTATCCGGTATGTGCTAATTTTCTTCTACTATTGCAATCTTCAGGAAAGCTATGGATATGTTAGCAGCGAGATGAATGTTATAGGCAAACCTCAAAAATGAAATCCACTAGCAATGTTGTCGGTAGATTGTTGGGTTCCCCTTAGGCAATAGTGAAGCATCGCGTCCTGTTCGATACGGTGATAATTCCTTTCTACTACTTAGTACTCCTAACTCTAGATATTAAGAGCGGAGGATTGCTTACAGTCGATAAATCTATGCTCAATTTTAATCCCAAAAATATTTCGAATTGATTCTGCAAATTGCGTTCATATTTATTTTGTTTCTTAAATAGCCAACATTAACATTTATAATATGGAAGACTGATGAAATTAATACCCTCTTAGGGTGTTATTGACAAGTTTGAGAGGCGAGATAGCATCGTTGATGCAGTGATTTTGTGTTCACCTCTCGGTGCACTTCTTTTTCTAGGCTGTTTAATCTATGTAACTTAAGTATTAATAAGCAAGTGCGGTATCTGTCACTTAGGTAGAGATTATTTCAAATATGTTATTTCTTAAAGTGGCCACACTTTTAGATGCTTATGGAGATGATGTAACCTTTGATATTATTGGCTGTTTTTGTTGCTTACAAAGCTGTCTCCCTCTCTCTGTGGTAAAGAATGATTTCTAACTCATTTTGTTGATATTAACCCACGTATCGAACCTGGGCATATTAAGTTGTTTCACAAAGTCCCTACCCCCCTCTCCTCCCCAGGTTGCAAAGCCTTGTATAACTTAGCTATGCACTCGCGTAAGTTTCTCAAAATACAATGTTCTGTATGATTTCCAAGTGTTTCGACGAAGAAAATGTTGAAATGTGAAATTTTTATGCGAATTTCTCTTATCTCGATCTTTTTCATTGAAAATTTTCTTCCTTTTCTTTCATTTTTCCACTCCAAAAAGAAAATAACCAACTGCATCCTCAGTGAAATGTCTTTTTTTCTTGAATTTTTAATGGATAATGTAAATAATTTCAGTGGGTATTCACTTCGTTTTTGCCTCACATTATCGATTATGCGTTTAACGATAAAATCAGAATATATAGAAGGGTTTGTATTTTTTGAAATAAATTTTCGTATATTTTTATTCTATCGATTGTGGTACTTGTTGATGAAATGAGGATCTCCCATGTTTATCTTTCCACCCCCTCCCCTCCCCCTCCCTTTCTTATCTTTTTGACCCTCTTTTAAAGCCATAAAAACACCTCCTCTTCCGTATCTCCTGCATCAGACCGACCTCTTCCCTTGTCACGAACCCATTTCACAGACCTTCTTTCGATTCCAACTTTCATTAATTATTTCCACGCGCAATTGCGAAAGTCATGATATGACTAAAACCCGTCATTGAAAAATTCACTGACGGTTTTATTCGCGAATGAGGAGTAAAAAGAAAAGAGAGGGATTAGAACTGAATAATTAGTTGTTTTTTTTTGCTGTTGTATTATAGGCGAACGCTTTTTGAAGAAAAGGAAGCAATAACAATTTCGAATGTTCATTTTTGTTTGTTTATTAATTTCTTATTCCAAAATTTAGATAACAATTATTTATATTTTCATTTTATTCACAGTTTTTCACTGTTTCATTAACTCGACTTTATTTTCAGACTGAAGCGCTTGCTTGTGCAGTTATATTCATGAGAAAAGATCTTGTAGGTTTTTATTTCTCTTCCCTTTAATATTGCATATAAAATTTCCATTGTTGAACTTATTAAGTAGAGAAAAGTTATATTTCCTAACGACTGAGATGTCAATCCCTGTGAATTCCCTTATCGTAATGCTTGCAATTCAGGTGAGTTAAAAAATATATAAGAAAATTTCGCAGTTTAATTCTTTTTTCAATCTGTATTTTTGATGAATTTTTCAATTTTTAGCAAATTAATTCTCATTAATTCTTTGCAATTTTAGAATTTTTGGCTGAAAATATTTCCGGAATTTTCTGCCAGAAATATAAAGCAGGACGCATATTTATATATTTAGAATATGAATTTATTTTATAATTTTAAATGAAATGCAATCATTACGATAGACAATCGTTGAATTAAATTGACTGAAATAGATTTAAATGGTTTAGAAGCTGGAATTGAGCCGATTTGAGTGGATGAAACACTGGAATCGAACTTATATAAATGGAATAATTGAAATATTATGTAATAGAAAGTGCAGGCAGATGCATTTATTCAACGAAAAAACAATCAAAAACGTCATTCACAGTTCTTCGGAAGGAGCAAAAAAAATGATATGGACATATATTACAGCAAAAATTAATGGCACAATAATGAGAGCACTTATCTTCCTTATAAGGGAATAAACAGCACTTAAAGAAATTTTGATTTGTTTAATAAATTGCATAAAATTTCACTGAAAAATATTCCATTGTTTAGAAGAATAAACGAAAGTTTTTTTGAGTTATTTATTTTCAGTTCGAATTATTTGAGAAGGAATTAATCATGAATTCTTATAAATTGGTACTATTTTCAATTGAATTTGAAGTCAAACGAAGGAAAGTTTATTGTTAAGTTTCGACTTAAGTAAAATATATAAAGAGCATTCCAATATTCACGTTTAATTTGGAATATTTTTTAAAATAAAGTACTTCGAAATGAGCGTATTTTCTCGCTTCTAAATATCTCTTCGATGTATTTTCATTGATGTTTGAACTCGTTTCCTATCTATTCTAATTATTTAACTTCAGATTGAATAGCACTTTAAGATTATTTTTGTTTACACGTATAGTAGAGTAGAAGATATGATTGTGTTGTTTGTTTAAGGCGAAAGAATCGAAAACAAATGAAAAACTTTGGAAGAAAGTAGCGAAGAAGATTGCCGCACATATGCATAGTTATTTATCGGTATTAAATGCGAACGATGCAAAACCGAGGTTTTTCGCACTCGCAGTGAAGCTGCTTATCGCATTTGCTGGTGTTGCCTCTTCTGAAAGAAAGGTTCGGTTGGTTATTTATAAATTCTATATGAATTCTGTTAGCCTAGTTGGTAGAGCTTTATGCCAGTAACCTAAGGGATGATATTTCAGCTCTTAGAGATGTTTTCATCTTCCCGTTCATATCTTATCTTGGACGATTTTCGGATGTGTTTTAGAAGTTGAGGTAGTAGTATTGGAAAAGAGTACGGTTTCTTAGATATGATGAATTAAAGATTGGGTAGAGTGTCATGGGATATGTGCCAAATCTACCGTGGAATAGAGGTTTCTAACAATTCTTCAATTTTCATAGTTTCTCAATTTTCATAGTTTCCATCAATTTTTCTATCTCCATTCTAATTTAAATAAATTTAATTTGTTTATCTTGTGGTGTTAGATATTATTTCCTTTCAGAGGCAATTATCGGAGGAATTAGATGGTGATTTGTGTTCACTATGCGAGAATGAAGATCTCTGGAAGGCGGGTGGTACTATGAAACGTTTCAATTCGGCCTCACAGACTATTTGTGGACGCAATACATTAGCTGCGTTGAGGCAAGCAAGAGTCTTAATCAATGCATATTGATGTAACTCGAAGAATTGCTTGAATTTGCTTGATATAACTGCTGAAATAGACGCTTGAATTTTAGTGATGGAACATGCTGGGCTGGATTTGTTATTATTGAAAATTAAATTAAGCAGTAAGAGTGGATAGTAAGATTGATCGAAATGAGTTAATCGTATTTAGGTAATACTGTCATGTATTCTTTGTTCGTTCAATTAGTTATTACTTGTCAACCTTTACTCATTTGAAAGAATATCAACTCATTTAACGAATACATTTTTGAGATCACCTTCCTCTAATATGATGGTTGATTTCACAATTTTTACATCCTTATTAATGAGCACTTTTTTATTGTTTCTTTTTTTTTCCTTCTAGCAGAATTCTAAGAAATATTTTTGATTGCTAGAAAGAAGTCTTTCGAAAATTAAATAGAAAATTTCAAGTGGAAATTTTTAATAGCTTACTTGAAATTGCAGTTTTATGTTTATATGAGGGGAGTTGTTAGCACAATTCATCTTCGGCTTCTTGTGCGGCTGTATTCAACCAACCGGCTAATGATAAAAGAACGATCCAATAGATGAAGTTGAACAACAAAAACTGCAATTTATTTTTCTATTCATTAAGATTAATTGTATAAATCGGAAGAGGAAGACGACTTAATAATAAGAGGTTTTATATAGTATTTATTGGTTTATGTAGGTCGTGAAGTCATGGAAAATTGATTTCCATCGGTAAATGAAGATGCTATTTCGGTTAGCAAGAGAAGTTAGTCGTGATTAGGTCGGAAGTGAGCTGCGACCATACCGAAATTGGATAGTTGGATGCTATTTTCTAGTAACCCTTCTAACTTGTTGCTGTTATATTCATTGTTTTGTTAGGTTGAAGAAATATACTCGAGTTGTTGAAATTGAGAGACTGTTGATTTTTAAAGAATTGTTGTTAAATTTTAAGATAAAATAAAATAAACATTGCAATGAAAGTTGAACCACTTCTCACAGTATCAATAATATAAAAGTTTAAGAGTTGGCAAGAATACAAAGGTAATTGAGTCGTATTTGTCTATAGACAACGAAAGGTATAAAGACTATAAAAATTGTATCGTTGGATAATCGTAAAAATTTGGCACATTAGTATACAAATTGATTGAAAAACTGATTTTCCAAGCCAAAATAATCTAAGAATTTCATATATATTCAAAAAAAAAATCATAAATTGCCAAAGTCGATCAATTCCACTATAATTTCGATGCTATAGTCGAATCGATTCAGAATATCTTAGGAGTGTTCATTTAATAAAACCAATCCTAGTTTATCAGCTTTTTTGTCGAAGTTCATATTTCAGTGATCTTGTAAACTTTTAAGAGAAATTTCCTAAGACATCCGAAGATTGTGTTGCAGCAATAATACCTAAATAAAGGAGAAGCGTTGGGAAAGTGTTGATGAAACGATAAGACACGGCATTACGACTTACGAGTTTTGGTCTGGATTTCGTTGTTTTGCCTCATATCGGTACCAGCATTGTCTTGTCTAAGAAATGTTTGAAGTGATTATCGTGCAGAGAGCTTATGGAAGGGGGACAGCGGGTATAATATCGTGGAAAATGTGAATCTGAGGAAGGGGTAGAAGCATTTTGAATCCAGAAATCCAGAAAATATGAAAGCTGAAGGCAAAATGATGCAAGAATTATAAAAAAAAAAAGGTAACAACCGAGATGGGGAAAACGAATCTGGCGATGAGGTCGATACGGCTATGCTTGACGCATGGACGCAATCTGAACGGGCGCTTAGCTATAGTTGCCAATATCGATGTACCTTGCTCACATGTACATTCGTCGATCCGAGCATCTGAAGGCTTATAATCATTAATTGAATCATGACTCTAACTTTTAAAATGATCAACTAAAGCATCGCAAATAGTGAACCCTCCTCCCATCGAAATGAGGAGACGGAAACTTAAAGCAAGCAACGTCTGAATAATGTGAGGATCTCCCTATTGTTTACAATCACGGCGACATAAGGTCCTAACGTGCACATTTTAGCTACGAAGATCGAATCGAAAATTTGATCGAAACCTCCATTATAAATCCAACATCGATAAAATCTCTCAAACTGGATCATTCAATGTTTCTTGGATATTACACCTTATGCTGGCGGCAAAAATTGAAGTTTTTTTCTTTGAGGGAAAAAATTTCACAGAATAAAAGTGAACACCTCTAAGAAGATCGGGAGTTTGTAGTTGAGGTTGTTGGTGTTGTGTTTGCATTTCCTCCCGTTTTTGGAATTTTTT
The DNA here is from genome assembly GCA_006503575.1 of Baylisascaris schroederi. Lineage (NCBI taxonomy): Eukaryota > Metazoa > Nematoda > Chromadorea > Rhabditida > Ascarididae > Baylisascaris > Baylisascaris schroederi. Next base: position 168,539 of record QEWY01001019.1, on the reverse strand, counting down.
CATTTGATCGTTGTGCTTTTTGGTTGCATAAGCAACACAAGCATATTCGATAAGAGCCATCGATACGATCAGATAACAGAATCCCAAGTAGACGTCAACAGCCTGAACGATTGAAACTCATTTAATTTTTGCATCACCTATAACACAATGACCATCAAGTGACCATTGAGTGGCCATTAAGTAATAGTTGACCGCAAACATACACAGAATTCACCGAATATTTGTGTATCTTTGAGGTGCTCATTCATCAGATATCAACCACATAAAGGCCATTTTGAATGGTCACTACTAGAAGGGTTTCTTGAAAACTTGGTTACCTTGAAATATACGCAGACGTCTTCGCTATATTCTCCTAATATGAGAAAGCATTTTCGGATCGTCGCTAGTATATATAAGCTTCAAAAAATGCTGCAATTTCCGATTCTAAATCGCAAAATCTGAATCTGAATAAAACCACGAAATGAAGCCCTATCCTCAAAAGACTACTAAAGACTCAAAAGACCGCAAGTTTAAGTCTGCACCATGCATCAACTCAAAATTTTCAACATAAAACACAATTTTTAGGGGTTTTCATAATTACTTAAAAATGAACAAATACGAAGATTATTTCCGATCAACAACAAATACAATAAATACTATCGAATAAACTGCATTAGCATTCGATTGAATTATCAAGGTTAAATGGGCAAACTTCAACAAACATTCGACTAAATCATTTCAGTAAAAAAATTACCCGAAAGCGGTTCGTATTTACCCTGTAAGTGCTATAGTGGATAAGTATAAAGTGTTGAATATATGACTATGTAATAGTATATAAACTAAATTTGCATATCAAAAAAATTACCGTTGCGATAGCGATCGATACTCATCTCTGCAATTTTTATTTGAAGCCTATTTCTGAACTAGTAAATCTAGCGTGAATTATTAATATGCAAATTTCTATGCGGAATTTTTTCTCAAACTATAATGATACGACTTATTGATTTATTTTGCCATTTTGATCTATTATAATCTCTCTATTCGCAAATTTTCGTAGTAGTATTGTTAGTGTTACCGGAACGATAGATTTTTTTTTCATTTTATTTATTTTTATATTTTTCATAAAAAATATCAGTGGAAAGTTTTTATATAACGAGGCATTTCCTTTCTATTGTTCGACTATATTGCTCGAAAGCATGAAAAGCTATCTCTTGCACTGCGCTCTAATTGATTGCTTGCTTTGAAGAGATGCATCGTTGACGTGGATTCGATTTGAGGATGAAATTTGTTTACCTTTATGTATGAGACGGGAGGAAGACGTCTGTTGGTACCGGTAAGGAGATGTGTTTCCGAGAGTATAGTCATGGTACCGATAACGGTTCGAGATGGCGCCGAATCACGATTGATCCAAAACGATACCCAACTTATGAAGACGACCAATGTGGCTGGCACGAAAATTTGCAACATGTAGAAACCACTCTCACGTTCAAACGAGAATTGTACCCATAGTCGAGAGTATGACCCTGATTCAGGTACAATATTTAATGAGTGATGATATCTTAATTGCGTTGGTTTGAATATTTGCTAAATAAACAATCTAAGAACTAAAGCTGTGGTTACCTGTAAACATTCTCGTTCTGAGGACAAAAAAAAAAAATTCAAGCTTCAAGATCTAAAGCTACAATATACGAATGTAATGGTAATACTGTAATCGAGTACTCTACATCTAACTTCGCAACATACTGTAATTGGTACTTATAATAATTACAGAATTAGAATGCCGACTCAGATCGCATATAATAACGAATGAGCAATAGTCAAGATCATCAGAGAGTACCTATTATTCATTCACAATAGTCAGTGAATTTCACTCTTTGTAACATTCCCGGCGGATGCTTTATAATCCTTTGCTGTTAGTTTGTGGGTACATTAATAAAACCCCTTAATCACTGTCATTGCTACCGTTCAGAGAAGGCTAGAACTCAGACTTTTCCACAATGCCTTACATTTATTGGTGCAAATAAAAAATATCTATATTTGATAAGTGATAATAAAATAATAATAAAAATTTGACATTAGTAAAAGGAAAAGTGTATCGAATTAACAAATCACGAATTTTGCATGTAATTCGCACATGCAATATGCAAAACATTTTGTTGTCACCTTTTAATGAATCTGTAATGTTTTAATATTTGACGTTTTAATGAATCAGTTCAAAGATGTGTCGAGGTAAACCTCTTTGATATGGTTGATGATGGAATAATGAAAGAGCTAAGGAAAGGCATATAACTAAACAACATGATCGCGAGTTTTAGGTCAGCAAATATTAGGTGCTAAAATATAACTACGAAAAAATTTGCTTTGAAAGGATATAGATGAACTTTACTGCTAGAGGAATGAGAAGATGAAACCTACATACTGTACATTTTAATAGAATCTTTACAGTATAATAAACTTTACAGTAATTAGTACGATAATTCTTGCCGTTTAATGTTNTTCGATTATGTTTTGCAACGTGAGGCAACTAATTATTCAAAAAGCACTATAAAATTTCCATTCCATTTTACAGAAAAGACGATAAATGAGCTAAATATGCAGTTGCAGTATTACTTGGTTGTCAAAATGTCAAAAATATGACAAAACAAGCGAAATATGGCCTGATGGACAAATTTTTGAATCTTATCGAATTATAAAATAAAACAATAAAAAAAGAATATTTAATTTGCATTTGTATAGTATAATAAAGATTAATTTTTTGAAATATTGTTAAGTGATCTTCATAATCTCTTTAAAATATTAAATAGTTTTCCACTGATTGTGTCAGTGAATGATTCATGCGTCTATCATTTATATATCACTGAAATCGCTTTTTGAGTTTCCCCCCATAAATAAATTCGAATTTCTTTCGTTGAATGATGCATATGTTGATTGAATGTTCCAATATTTTTCCCAAAGGATTCGCTTCGAGTTTGCAATATCTATTGGATATGTTTTGCGAGAAATGATAATAATATTTCCTCTTCTATTATAGAATAGTCGATTAACTGATTCATGCAATCGGCATATCTAGAGATAAATTGTATATTTTGAAAATTGAGTACTTTTATTAAATCCAAGTAAATTGGAATTTCTTGAATACAGTTTTTGTAATGCTTCTCTTCGGTGTTAGATGTTAATGAACCCTCCACCTACAAGTAGAACAAATACTTAGCTCCGAGGTGTCCCTAATTGAAGAGTTCGGTGAGCTCCAGAAATATAGCAGCCGGCTGCTTCGAAGACAGCCGATTAATTATATTTTTATCGCCATTAATTTCGATTTAATTAATAACATTAGATAGCTGTCAAGTATCAAATAGCGCTGCCTATGATTTTAATCACATAAATCCCCCAGTTGTTTGCTACTCGAACTTGAGTGGCTCTAAACGAGAAGTATATACGCTGTTCAGTGAAGTGATTTATGTGTTGCACTTTGTTTATGTCATATTCCATTGTACAAAATCTTCACCAACTTTCACGTGAATTGCTTGAAAATGTTGATGAAATATGAGTTATTTCTAGAAGCATAATTTTGGAATGCTCCTCGATTTGAAATCCAAGAAAATACAAAACACTGATATGTTTTTTAAGAAGTTGGCGAGTATTTAATCACTAAAAATTGCTTTCAAAATGACTTCATTTAAGAAACTATACGATTTATGAAGCCGCTCACCATATTCATAAGTAGTGCAAGTTACCATACGCAAAAAAAAGTATGATTATAGAATTTTTTCGCTTTTATGCATATGAGAACGTTGTTTTTGGTATAGAGAAAGTGTTCTAATAGTCCCACTTTTTATCATTTCGAAATTGAAAAACGGAAGTAGCAGTCGCTCAGATCCACCTCTTCTGCTTCGTGCACGTCGGTTTTTTCGCAAAGTTTTTGGATGCCGCATATTCTGAGAATGTATTATCACATAGCTATATGGGGTTTTCGAAAGCTTTCAGAGTAATGATTGTCCGCTAATGTAGCTACTTTGTCTGCTTAACTTATTACAAATTATAGTCTCTTGATTGGTATTTACTACTTATTTTGAGTAACTGAAATAGATTTGATTAGTAATAATGCTGCAATTTTTCTTAAATATTTCCTTTAGATGGGTTTCGCGATGTCTGTATAATAATGTCGCTTTGTTATTACTTAATTCACCATATCACTTCATTGCATACGACAAGTAATACACACCTGTAACTATAAAGTGATCAACGTTTGCAAAAAAGGATGTAAACGATCGCATTTTTGTGAGGAAATCATGTAAGCGCCACATTTCTGCAGAAGGCCGTAATCGTCAGCTAGCTGACTCAAATTCCTTACGAATGAAATGAAGACTATGAAACTGCTCTTGACAAACATATAAGTGCTAAGATGTCGAGTTAAATCCGATATTAAATATATAGTTCCATATGGTCTTTTTGTTGGCTAAATCGCTTATTAAAAAAAAACAGGAAGTAAAGTTTATAAAAAATATTGCCATAGGTGTTCTATGAAAAGACCCCTACACAGTCAATCCGTTCAGGTTGAATAGGATATAGTTTTATATTGACTGAATGGCAACTGGGATCTTATAACAACTGAGCGACGAATCTGTACTAAGGAGGCTAGTGGATTCAATAAGCGAAAGCGCCAAAGCAATGGCGACCGGAAAGCTCAGGGAGCTAACCTGAGGCTGTGGTTGCTATTGTTTGATTGACGCATAGACGAGCAAAACGATAGCTGGGTAGTTCGATATTCTCTTCGACACGTACCGCCTTCTTACAGTCGGGTTCCTTCACCGAACACCAATGATAATGTATGGTCGATGTCGTATAGCCGTCTTCAATTTTATTCTTTCTTTTAAACAATTTCTTTCTTTTTTTTCATTACGTATATACAAATAATTGTTTTTGTTATTGTTGTTCGCACCGTTTGGCACATAAAACTTTTTCAATCGTTTAGCATAACAATGAAGCATTTATGCATATATGAATATTCAACGAAGTGAATTAATTCTCACATAGATAAGCTTTTAATTAATTATATCTTCTTAAGGCAAACCAATCTGATTGCTTATATTCGTTAAGAAAAAGATTTGTCAATTACAGCATCTCAACTTTTTTTTTTTGGGAGACAATATCAATAATTAATTTCAGTTAAAATATTTTTCAACCCATTTTGATATTTCACTGAGAAATAAACCACTTCGCTCGAATCGTATTCAATATAACAAAACATGAGTCCTAATAATCTTACATAATATTCATTGCTAATTTCACATCTTCGCCACTTAATCGCATAAAATTATTGACTGAATATTTTACTAGGAGATTTCCAAATATAAAAACACCTCAAGTATTTGTCTCAAATTTTTGTAAACTTAAGTTACTATAAGTAAATTTTGATATTCTTTCAAGTAAGCTCTTATTAATTGTATCTTCATGTAGAACTGAACAAGTACTGTCGGTGCAGTCGAGATTTAAACAACGCCCCCTCCCCCTCCCCACTGCTAACATCGGATGGTTCGTCCTTTAAGCAATCCTAACTCGAACTAAATTGAAATTTAGCCGATCGGCTCTTATCTTAACAAGTTTATGAAACTAATCTATCAGGCTATCCTCTCGTTAGCTATGATAAATTTATTAAAATTCTTTTCCGGTTTTTTAAAGTTTTGATCTAAAAAACCACAAACACTGGTGCACGTTTAATAGGAACGACTCTATATTGAATATGTGCCAAAAGTGATATGCTTTTCTGCATTTCTGCAAGGAATTGTGCACATGCATTACAAATCTTTGTGTCCGTTTGTCCGCCTCTCTGGCGGTTTCAATTCAATTTCAACTCAAAAATCACTAAAGCTAGAGCTATAAAATTAGGTGAATAACATCTTCCTCCATTATCCACGCTGATCCAGGACTTTACAGGTTTTTAAGTGGGAAGAAATTTATATGAATTTAATCTCGGTTGATTTTTCATTTTCTGTCGGTTGTTTCACAAAAAAAAAAAAGAACAACAAATCTCTTTTTTTGGAAAATCACACTAGCGTTCGAGTTATTTCAAGTATAGATGCAGTATTTCATATATTTATTATTGATTTCTAATCTGTAAAGTGTTGATGAAAATGCTAAAGCGCATATTGTGCCAATTGCTCTAGTATTTTTATTCACTCATTACTAGTATCAAATAAAATCCCCTCTATGAGATTCGAATATCCACTCAAAACTTATTCTAATTTCACCTATCTAAATGAAATCACTAAATGGGCAATCAATTGAGCGTATTGAATGATTGTGCGAAGAAGTGTATAAAAAATTATATTATTGCATAATGTCACAAAAACTCTGCAGATTCTAGCCGCATCGTTTTCTATTATATTCTCTAAAGCCAATTTTTTTCTTATTGAAACGTCGGAAAAAAGTGTTGATATTCTATGCAGGGATCCTTTAAATGAGGTTAAAAGATAAGGAATGGATAGGATAGTGTTTATCAACAATACAATTTAATTGGCCAATTGCCCCAGATAGAACGCAGAAGTGCTACTCCATTGGCCAATTACGAGAGTGGAATGGATCGCAATGATGAATTCACTCCAACGAGAATCTATCGAAAGGATTTTTCGAGATGAGAATCGAACTGAGGTCATACTAAAAAAAAAATAGTCGCACTTGCTAAAGAAAAAATAAACAATTACTACCTATCCCAAATAGATGACCACATAGTGTTCATCTAGGATCAAACATGGCCATGATCATAAGAGATCAAATTTTTTCTAATAAACTCTCAAACGTAGGCAACTCTAGAGAATAGTGTGATTGTGAAGGAAGAAGAATTTACTCAAATCCTTCTTGTTGACTAAATTTGCATTTCTGATCAAAAGAGTTATCAAAACGAATATGCAATATTAGCTAATTCAATCAACTAATAAAGGAATCCACATACTGATACCCGTCACGTTGTCGCATCAATTCCATTAAAAAACAGCAACAAATACTCCTATAATTATGACGAGGTCATATATTTATCACTAAAGTGATGTATTGAAATTTCAAATTTTTCCAGCCTAAGTCATATACGCTTATGACATATAGTGTCATATAATTTCGATTTTTCATCACTTCGATTTTCTCTATAAAAAAGTGATATTTTTTAAGAATTCTATGAACAGAAAGACGAATTTTGCAACCGCTAAACATTTCATGTGCACATTACCTATTTTTACCTAGAAAAACGATTTGTAATCTAAAAAGAAAAATTTCTAGCAAACAATACTGATTCTTATGGAACTAGTGCAGTGATAGTGATAAGAAAATTAAATCTAAACCTTTTCTCTACAAGCAAAATAAAATATCTACAAGATTTAATAGCTCCAAAGCATATTTTTACTCATATCTCAAAAGAAATAAACCCTTTATTCCTTGGGAAACTATTTTCCTTCAGGAAAGTTGTGACATTATTCTTCCTCTACCTCCCTTTAGGCTTGAAAATCTTTATTAAGCGCTCAAGAAAAAATATGCAAAAGTTTAAAAACCACAGCTCTGACCCAGAAAAAAAGGTTGCATCTTTCAATATTCAAAACAAATTTTTTGTGCATTTGTTGACAGAAGCTTGTAGCTGAATAACTCGAAAGCCACATGTCACGTGAGAACGTGCGTCATTCAAATGTACACGATCATCTTTCCTATAATATTCAGAATACTATATCGAAAAGTTCGATCTTTCTATCCAACTAGATGATCTTCACGCATCTCACGTGATGATCACTTTCCGTGATATTCTAATAAGAGCGGTACGTGAAATCTCAGATTGCTCCGAAAGGGAATGTTGAACGTTGTTGCCCGAGAAGGTGATAAAAAGATCGAGAAACGATAGCGGCCAGAATCTGTAACAAATGAAGGAGAAGAAAAAAAGAAACAAAAAAGGTACGAGGAGAACGATGCATAAAGTATTAAAAGAAAATGGAAAATAGAAACACAGTTTGTTTTCTTTTTTTTTTTTGAGGTGCACCAGCTCCCAACATAATTGAGCGGTTTGCGCAATGAACAATTCTTCAACTTATTATTTGTTCATTATGCCGACAAACACTTTTAAATGGTTCGCTTTGAGTGGACTCATTTAATCGCTCATCTAAACAATTTATGACTAGCAAATACAGCAATGAGATCAACGAATTATATGATAGACACTCAAAGCGGAGACCACACAAAATGTTCGACCGCTTTCCGATAAGAATGAAGATAAAATTTTTGAAGGCCATCGAATTTAATGTGAGTTCTAAAAGAGGGCCAAGTGAATCGAGCCGTATAGATTGTGAGTGTCGAATGTTGACGTCTCAGTCGAACGATATGTACTCACTGGTATCGACGAACGAACTCAATACGGTCATTATAGTCCAATAGCAAACTGAAACGAAAAAAAATTAATTATGAAGAGTCGCCTAATTTCTTCGCCAAACAAGAAAACTTGAAGAGAAACCAAGGAGATGGTGGAAGGAAGAGGGAAGCGGAGAGAGGGAAGACAAATTATTATGAGCTTTTATTCTTCTCATTTTCTATGACTGCGACGAAAAAAAAAGTGAAGAAAAAAAGAAAAAAAAATCTTAGAGATCTTTTTGATGCTTAGGCGATCAAATCAAGGCAAAAATTTGAACACAATCATTGAAGCTATTTCTTTTTTCCTCATCTTTCATTTTCTTTCACTCTCCCATCACTGACTCCTTTTCGACTCTTCAAGATCATTTCTGTTCTTTCATTAAGCATTTTGCTCCTTCTTTTTCGGAGTTCATAGAATTTCACTTCTTTCCTACTTATTTCATTTGATTGAATGAATAGGGCTTCGCTTCTATTTGCCATTATTTGATTTACTATATAAACTTAAAATGAATTTTTATTATATTTATTTATTTATTTTTTTGATTACTTAAACGAGATACACGTTTGTTTCTTTTACTTTCACTGAACCGGAAAATGCTAAATATGTGAGAAAGAATAATAAGAGAGCCAAAGATTATTCATTTATAAAAAATGCAAGTGGAATATACCGTTGAATACTAAGAAGAGAAGTGGAAAGACATATCGAGAGCATTTATCAATCTTCGAGGGTGTAACACTGCGACACGTCCGTGTCGGACGTTTCGGTTTTCCGAATGGAGCCGGCCACATTGCATTATCGGCGACAAGTCGTGGATGTTGCATAAGAGGAATTGTACGACAGTCACATTCCGGTGGGATCTCCATCATACCCTTCAATAAGAAAACAAAAAAGAATACAACGGCAACCATCGTACTAAAGTGAAACGTGAGGATTAATAATGTAAAGAAGCGATGCATACAACCACAACAAGTATTACATAGCGCGAGACATTTTAAGCACAAATGCAATTCATTGCAAGTATATATTTAAAGCAAATATTTAAATCTGCCACCATTGTGCTTACGTTGACTGCTCATATATTTTTTGCACCTTTATTGTATAACTACTACAAAATACGGCAGACGCGATGCGAATTTAGATGATTCGATGGTAAACGGCATAAAATGTTGGAATTTTACTACTTTTTTTTTTTCAAAATGCATGTATATGTTAAATCATTCTCATATAAAACAATTTTAATGCTCATGCAAAATGAAATGAGAACAAAGTAATTCAGCTCTTTCAATGATCGGCATATGGGNTGTCTATCTATCTATACATGTGTATGTAACCAACGTTTGAATCTATGTAACATACGAATGTGCTCTGAAGTTTGAATAAAACTAAGAGATGACGGTAATAAAATTAAGATATCAAACATGTACGCATATGTATATCAATTTGGCTCAGTCAAATCTGACTGTTCGGGTTATTCCGATACTTTGAAAGTTTTGCGCTCACTCCCCCCCTTTTTTCATCAAGCAACACATACGTGCGCGTCTTTACAATATCTCTGTGATCATGTTGGAGAAGTAGCCAACTTAATCAGAAAGAAAAAAAAATTTCCTTTAATTAGGAATTTTTATTTGTGTCAGCAGCATCTTCACAAGTCTTTATTTAGTCCACCTAATCACCACAAGTATCAAATGTATCAACTTTTTCTCTCAGAAAATAGAAACCACTCATCGACAATTTCATTTTTTTTCTAAATTCCAATAGCATTCAAATATTATAAAGATCCAATGAAAATTTTAGGTTATCGTTAAAATTTGACAACAAATAAAGCTGAAATATTTCGAGAAGATACGAATATCGTCTACCCATCATAGTCTACGAGTGTTCAAAATTGTTAGCTTAAAAAATATGGCTTTTTGATAAATTTACAATTCTCAGAGTTGGATTTCTCAGCAAATTGCAAATTTTTCTATGAGAGAAAGATTAGTCTCATGCATCGTTGCCTCTTCTCTTCCTATTGCCCACTTTACTTTATCCTATCGTCATTGATATTTAATGTTTTTTATTAATGAATTTATAATTAATACGATATTGCTCTTTAAAAAATTTTTCTTGGAAATATGAAATGATCCCATTTAGTCGATTTATTGTAATAATATCGCTAATTATTAAATATGATCGCTCATAGATATGTCATCCCGCATTTTAAAATGAAACGAAAATTGTAAAAAAAAAATTCCTCTATTGTCTTTAATAAGGAGCTTTAATCGATTGCCTTCCTAGAAAAATGCTCATCCATTCCTTCTTCTCATCCCCTTCAGTCCCTTCTTCCTTCTTACCTTCATTCTCCTCTTTTTCCTTCTCCTTTTATTTTACTAAAAAAAGTGAATTCTTTAAATCAGATACATTACCGACCAACAATAAACACATCATGACATTTGTGCAAATGCTTAAGCATGCAAATCAACAATCATACAAGTGCTGAAATGCGGATGCAATATCTAAAAAAAAACAACAAAACAAACAAACAAACAAACAACAACAACACTCTAACTCAATTATTACTCCAAACACTACCATGTTGGGGTTATGAGGCCCGATATACATATCCACTGGCTGAAATAATTGCAGACTCAGTGCTTACGAATGTATAAAAGAGCATCCAGTCAAAACTTCTGAGCGATTTCTCTTGCATTTTTTGAATACTCTTGCTCAATATTTGAATATATGTTTATGCACTTTTGGAAATTTGCATATGCAAAGCGCATTATGGCGACATCGTGCATGTGTTAGTATGTTTGCCTATATGTTTAATAACTTCAACTTGTCAGTCACGAAAGGTGAGTTATGAAATTTGGCACGTGGAATTGTCTGCTATAGGTTTCTTGTAACATAATTCACCTTGATCCACTAATTTTGAAAGAAATTCGTGGAATTTAAAAAGTGTTAAAAAGATTTTTTTAAAAGCATTTTATACCGCTCTGATTTCCAATTTTTGAGAAAGAGAGAAATAGACATATACAGACAGACACATATATGCCAAGTTGTAATGATATATTATAAAAGTGCGTAGAAACTAGTGAGGGGCCCATCGAAAATGAATCTGATAAAAGTTGAAGTGAATATTAAACGATGAAAATTTGCGTGACTGCTCGATAGCACAACTAAATAAGTTATTACCAGAATGAAATCTTGTTGAGTAAGTTAAGAGATTCGTTAACAGATAGGTGGACGTTATAATGAAATGAGTAGCCTGCTATTCAAAATATTAATTAACTGTTTAATTACTGTCAGCGGTTGCATACAAACAATCAGACAACAAACAAACACACAGACAAGTATATACAACGCTATTATTGTCTTGATCCATTTACTTATAAACGGCTACTTCTCTACCCTAATAACCTCATCCTCGTCCACTCTTGTGCGTTCCAACTGTTCGAATACTTACATGCTCAATTAGCATATAAGTGATCGAACTATTCTCCTCTCTGCTCTATCAATTATATTTGCTTTGCATTGAACATAAACTTATATGCAAATTGATTTGTGCATGTCAAAATGATATATTTTGCTGATTGCTAATTTTACACACTCAAATGTTGAACGTTAGCTAGCAATTTGACTATCGAACCTAACCCTTTATCAACTATTTTCACTTAAATGGATCATTAATGTTAGTAATTGGAATTTCGATGCTTGTTAGTGGAATTTTAATCAACTAAAACAAATAAAGTGATCAATTTTTATTGCATTTGTTAGAAAAAATTAATGAATAAAACGAAAAGCACTGAACAATTCCAATAAAATTTTATCAGATGGTTTAAAAATTTTCGTTGATATTTTATGAAAAAAAAAAAATTCTATCACTAATAAATCTATCAAAATAGCACATTATATGCTATAATGCGGTGAAACTAAAGGATGAAATTTTCACAAGGGAGATAAATTTCTACGTTAACCAATAATAGTGCAATCAATATTGGGAAATACACGACGAAAAACACCAAACAACGTCTATCGACACTCAGCCAAAAAAAAAGAAAAATAAATAAAAAACAAAAATAATAGAAGATATCATTGTGCAGAAAGTTGCAGTTGCAATCGAAGAAAGAGGTTTCAACTATATCCACACATTTCCCCTTAAACTGCAAAATGAAATGTTAAGACTAGGAAATTTCAGAATTAGCTTTCCAACAACAATCTATTTCGAACGATTATTCTGTTGACTTGACTAGATCGAGATTTACTTTCGTGATTTTTCTATATAGCAAACGAGGATTAATTATAAAGCTTGCTGCATAAGCAATTTCTAAAACGATATACTTAAGAACTCACACCGGTATAGGTTTTCAGTGGCGATGCGCAACTCAGATTCAACAATTGTGCTTGATATGGCTGAAAAGAATTGTTCCTGTTCATATCCATTGGTTTTCTAATTTAGAAGAAAAGTTGAAAAAAAAAAGTGTTTAGCTTCTCGAAAAAATTTGCAACCATGAATATCAAAAAAATAAAATTAAATTAAATAAAAAATTACCTAACATCCTTAATACTTAACCGCTCTATTGCAACACTACATAAGACAACGACAATTGACGCAATTTAAGAGCAAAAAAGCACAATGAATGCGAGCGGGACAAAGGTTAACTGTGTCTAGAAAGTGAGTCATTTTTGATTGTACATCTATATTTGTTGGCGGACTTCAACGTAATTTTTCGCTATTTATCGATATTACGCAGAATCCAGACGCGTGTTAATATGTTTAAAAGCAGTAATGAGTATAAACAGTTCGCTCGTTAACGGGCTGAGAGGAATGAGGACGGATAGGAGGGGGGAGGGAGGGGAGGGGAGGGTAAAGAAACCCTACCCTTCCCTTTCTAGCAAATCAGCCAGTTGCTCATCTAGCAAAACTAGCAGACCCGCAATATGATAGCTTTGCTAAACTATTTCTCCTGTGTGGATATATGCCGAAATAGTTTGACCGTTTTTGATGGCAATCTGTTGAAAATATGATATAGTTGAATTGAATCCCCAGCAATTTCTGATTTACAGGAGAACATAAATCCCAGTTAATGAGTATAAACAGTTCGCTCGTTAACGGGCTGAGAGGAATGAGGACGGATAGGAGGGGGGAGGGAGGGGAGGGGAGGGTAAAGAAACCCTACCCTTCCCTTTCTAGCAAATCAGCCAGTTGCTCATCTAGCAAAACTAGCAGACCCGCAATATGATAGCTTTGCTAAACTATTTCTCCTGTGTGGATATATGCCGAAATAGTTTGACCGTTTTTGATGGCAATCTGTTGAAAATATGATATAGTTGAATTGAATCCCCAGCAATTTCTGATTTACAGGAGAACATAAATCCCAGTTCATGACCACCCAAAATTTCGAAAAAAAAACGTCCTACGATGGGAGGATCGAGATTTCGACGAACAAATTTTAGAGAGAAGCATGCGAATAGTTAGGCGTTGATAAGAGATCACAAGAAACTGTGAAAGGACGTCAAGGATCACTTAACAGAGCATTTTTCCATGCAATTTTGACGAGATTCCAAGTAAAAGCGAAACGTTTTGCATTATAAATAAACTGAGGCAAAGCAAAATTTTCGACATGGAAAAAAATGCAACCGACAGACACTTTCAACAAATTCGATGACAAATTCGATGAAAAGAACATAAAAAATCTGAATCTTCAAGCATTAAAGATTAGGTAACAATTTTTACTGACTTTCTGTCAGTGATCTATCAAAATCAGAAGGATTGGGGAGAGACAGATGGCCATCAAATATTTGCAATCACCTCCACCGGTTGTTCATATATGCAGCTAATATTCTGAGTTTCATTGATATTTCACTACAATGATTCAATAATAAACCAAATTTTATAAAAGAAAAAAGCTTCCATATTTAATGAATTTTCAAAGCAAATGAGTTGAATAATGAGATTAGCAACGAACCAAATTAGGTTTCGGTGAGATTTGACTATGAAACATAGGCACTTCGACTGGTGCCTGTTGTTCGGCTTGTTTACGACGCCGCTCCCTTCGTTGTGCCAATTTTTTATTCATATAACTAACAACTGCATACTCCACCAAACTCGCAAATACCATCACGAAACTATAATTCAATTACTACGATCAGTAAATTTCTTTGCTAAATATTTTTTACTTATTTATCGTCATAAACGTATGAGAGTGATTCTTTCTTGTTCGCTATAGATTACTATGTTAAATTCAATAGGAAGTAAGTGCAACTTCACAAATCTAAATATTAAACGAGTTCAATAGTCACTTATGTGATTAGTGCTTCTATCTTTATAATGCACTTTCCAAAATTCCCATCTCTACTTCAGCATAGGTCAGATTCATGATTTTCCCAGATAAAACATTTGCCGCTAATCGAAGGGAGTAAATACATCTATTAAGATGTTGGTAAATTTGCATTACTGCCTCTCGATGCTTGAAGTCGCGCAATTAGAACGATGTATTGTGTACTTTATTCAATTATAACCTTCGAAAATCGTTTGCTGAATCTTCAAATGTGTTCAGCTGATATCCTTGCCGTTTCATGCATAAACTATCGTCTATGATCATAATATGCTATTAAAGTGGCATCGATAAATTTTGAGAAATCAGACTTACCAAAAATTTAAGAAGACATCCAGCCCTTTGATATAGCTCACTTTCGGCATGGAATTCTGCAAAAAATTACGGTGTATTTACTTTCTTTGTCTAATCATTTATTGAAAAATTCACAAGAAATCTTTGAAATATCTCCAGATATTTTAAATCCTTCAGAAAAATGCAATTTTTTTTCCAAAATGAAAATTTTAGCATATTCGTAATAAGGTGAATTAACAACTATTTAACTTTATTTCATTCCTCTTTCATTGTCAAAAAAAATACAACAGTTATATCAGCATCTAAATTGCATGTATTTTTGAAAGACGGCTAAGAATGAGAAACTCTAATGCGTCGTTGCTCTTCATTATCGACAAGTTTAAGTAGCATCACTTCAAAATGCCGTTCGGTTTCCGTAGTTTTTCACTCAATTTTTGCTTCTAAATACAAAAAAAAAATCTATATTGTGAAACTAATTATTATTTACGGAGGTGGCGGGTTGAATAAGTGCTGTAAAGTGGTGAAAACCTATAGCCGACATAAGATCTTACATTTTATGATTCACTTTTTAAAATTATATGTGCGGCTGGAGTAAAAGATTTGCAAATTTGCACATGCTCAAGTTATCTCGTTAAAAAGTCAACATCAATAAATGTTATAAGCTGAAAAAAAAGGATTTCAAAAGAATTACTAACATTAGTTGTGGTGATTAGAGTGGTCATTGTGAGGACAGTGGTCACTCCAAGACCAACACGTGCAGGTGACGCTTCACGATTCAACCAGAAGGATACCCATGAAATTGTTACAATGAGCATCGAAGGAATGATTATGTTCATGAGGTAGAAGCCGAGATTACGACCGAGAAGCACCTCGAAATAAAGTCGCACATAAACGCCTAAAATTATTACAAAAATTATATCCTCATAAGATAACAAATATTGCAGGTTAACATTTAAGATGAAGTCAAGTTTAGCGTTACTCAGATTCAAAATGAATAACATTGTTTAGTGATTCTATATCCGCAGTTAGAATGCTCTACTATAGTCTTCTACTAAGAGCAACTTACGGTAAAGAAAACTATTAGCTTATACTTTTCATAAAATTTTCATTCACCATTCAATGAAAATTTGCAATTCATTTCAGCAATCTATTTTTTTCAACTTTTATTGAAAATTTCCCATTTATACACATTTAAGACACTACTTTTAAAGTTCCAATTCCATAATCATACATTTTGAAGTGGATTTCAAAAGCGTATGAATTTGGAAGGAATGTGCAAGTGACCAGGTTGCCTAAAACAGAAAGCATTGTTGTGCACGCCTATTATTTGTCGGTTATCTAGGAGACTCTGGGAGGCTAATTGATTAGGACAAGAATCTGGCATATAGCTACGAAGCAACCGTATTTCTATGTCTAATTCGTTTTATTTTCGCAATGAATTTACTTATAAAACTCTTTAAAGTCACAATGTTCAACGAATCCACAATAACAAATCCATAAATTACAAGCTGAATTCTTATGTAGCAATCAAAAATAGCAAAAATAAATTAGAAACTACGATGGAAGGAATGTGCAAGTGACCAGGTTGCCTAAAACACGAAAGCATTGTTGTGCACACCTATTATTTGTCGGTTATCTAGGAGACTCTAGGAGGCTAACTGATTAGGACAAGAATCTGGCATATAGCTATGAAGCAACCGTATTTCTATGTCTAATTCATTTTATTTTCGCAATGAATTTACTTATAAAGCTCTTTAAAGTCACAATGTTCAACGAATCCACTATAACAAATCCATAAATTACAAGCTGAATTATTATGTAACAATCAAAAATAGCAAAAATAAATTAGAAACTACGATATATATACCTGAAGAAGTGGTCGCACGTGTAACATTCACGCGATAACCGACAGGACGAAATTGTGGTAAAGAAATATTATTGAAACCGACCACCTGGCCTTGATCTTTCCTGTGTTTACCCCAGAAATAGTCAATATCTGCTGTTGTATAGCCGTCTGAAAATTCCACTCGCATACCGCAGCAATACATTATACTCACATCATACCGCTTATACCATGCATAAAACAGTTTGTCAACACGATACTCCATTCCCATATATCCCCATCTACGGAGGTATCTGTTACCCTTTCCCACCCATGGCATAATCAATGAGTGATCATCAATTGCCCCAAGTGCACCAGTGTCCTGCAGCTGTTTTGATTTATAAAATGATTGCTGCTTTACTTGTATGTATTGTTTGAATCGTTCAAACAACAAACATACTTTACACAATAAATTAAGACATCAACAATAACATAGGGAGCACAATATATAACGTTGATAAGGTGCCACGTGAATAATAATAAATTTTCTAAGCAATTGCTACGATTCTGTCTATAAACAGAGATTTAAAAAAAAAAAATTAATGCACTTTGAATAACAAAAGCAAATATCTATCTTATTGTTTAATTAGGAGGAATTGAAGAGTCCACTCAACAACGTTGATGAATTTAATATCAATTGCATGATTGTGAATGAAAATTATTATTAATTATGCAAGTTTTATTTACTATTTTAATGTTAAGTAACATTTAAAAGTATGAAATAATTCTAAGATTATCGCTTGCTAGAAGATTGCTTCAAGTGAGATAATTAAAAGAAATCGGCATCTTGTAGTTCCACTCCACTGATGCTATAGTAATAAGACCAATAGATGATATTAAATATAATAAAAACCTGAAATTTATTTATTAGTAATGTAGAAATTAGTGCAAATATTGCAAGAGAATATTTTCTATGAGAGAATGCTTTATTCCTGATTAATAAATTCAACTGTTAATGTTTTTAGCACTAAATAATCTTATCATTTGACGGAAACTTTATCAATAACCACTCTCAAATGAATGGTTTAACTGATTTTATCAATTCTTTCACAACCTTGCAATCCAAATAATAATACACCTCGTGAATTCTTTTATAATATGAGCAAATTATTGATTTTCCGGCTCTCATTCGAAAAATTTGCATATGCATTTAGCTTTGGAAAGCGATTTGAGGAGGATTGAGATCAAAAAAGGAGAGAAGGTGTTAAGCGAATAATATTTCGAAATTACTATGTTCTAGATAAGTGGTATTCTTAGCAAAATCGCTTCATATATGATATTCATTAAAAGAAAGTCGAAATGAAAATAGACACTCTTTTATGAAGCTATAGTTAAAATTCTTCAAATAATTTAGAAAATAATGATAGAATAATAAAAAAATTAAACAATTATTTAATATCTCTTTACTCGAATTCAAATAAAATCAACGCAATTCTACTATTTGTTTGAGTAATTTATAAAAACTATTAGTGAGTTAGTTTTAAAACACAATAGAGGAGGGACTTTAAGAGGGAAATACTAATAAAACTTTTGAGAAGAATTAAGAAAAACAAAACGAAATGAAACAAAAATATTTTGAAATGGTGCCAATGTAACAACGGCCATAAAAATGACCTTGCTAAGAATTTATATTGTACTTGAAGAAAGGAAATGAAGAAATCAAAAACTTATTAATTCCTCAGGAATAGATTCAATGACAGATCTTTGCTAAATAAAGAGAATGACTTAAGCATATTCTATGACCAAATAATTATATGTAAATAAAAACTACCAATGGAAAAATTGAGCGAGAATATTTGTCTATTGCACTTGGCCGCATAATCGGTATATTGAAGCAATAGAGTTGTACTTCATCGTGCTCTGAATGCCTAGAGAATATTTCAACGAGACATAAAGATGGTGAACGTGGAACTGGACATTGACATTGATCCTGAATGAATGCATAAAAATTTTTTCGGGAAAAAAAGATTTAAACAAAAAATAGTGGAAAATTTTTCAATCGTTATGAATTTTGTGAAAAATTTTTCCTAAAACGCAAACCTTAAAAATATTTGACATTTTTTTTCTCTCTTCGAATAAAATTTAAAAAGAAATTCTTTGATGAGATGTATAAGGCAAACTCTCTCGTATTCAAGTTTTCGATCTATTATGTGGCATAGAACAAACTATCCGCTGACTGACGTTCAATTAGTAATATGGTTGAGATGAACATAACTGATATACTTGAGGTAGGTATAACTGGTATAGGTTAAGTAAAAACCGTAGTCATCAGAGATCCCACTCAACTCATAATCAAATCAAACATGATGAGGAAAAAATTATCCACATTACAAAAAATAATTTTTGCTTTCATCATTAACGACTGTCAAGAGTGTCGACAAATAAACCGTTCATTGGGGAAAAGTGAAATAATGAATAAGAGTGAAAAATTCAAAACTGATTGAGGTGATTGTCAAGCTAATTGTAAATAAGCGGACCTGCTTTAAAAGAAAAGCTGGCCTCGTTTGGTTGTTTGATGCCCGATCAGGAGATGAGTAAAATGGTGGATAGCTACGATTCAAATAAGCCGGAAATGAAGGTTGTGGATTCGGAGTTGCTTTTGTTGACATCATCCTTCTGAAATATGTTTAATAAGCATCACTGAAAGAAACACTTGTTGCATTCAAAAATGCTACCGAAGGTGATAGACAGGTAGAAATTTTAGGCAGCAAACAACCGAAGATCATCGTGGTTATGAAATTTTCAGCGTTTATTGAGGCTGCAAAATTAAGCAATTCAAAAACTATATATATATATATGTATATATATATATATATATATATAATATTGGTTTAACGATATAACGCAATTACACGGAAATCGAAATCAAGTGCCGCATTTTTTGCATATTTTCCCCACTGTTAAATGCAACTGACATTTTCCATTTTAAATTAATGCATGAGCCATAGTTCAAAACCCTCGCTCAGTAGTGCTTGTCTAAGCGGGGCTCATAATGCTCATCTGACTATCCGAACTCTTCTAATGATGAGACAGTATGGGAAACTCTCTTTGGTAGATAATTACACAAGTACTCCATCGAAATCTAAATTCTCAGGAAACTGCTTAGATCTTAGCTTTGAGATTAGAGCTTAACTATAAAAGATAGGCGATTATCCATTTTGTTTAAAAATTTAAAAAAAATAGTCGAATAAGAAAAGTGAAGAAAACTGTAGAAGAAACGAACCTGGCACATTTCCTTCTAATAACTAATTTCATTCGTTTACCTATGTAACCAACGGCCGCATATTCGAGCAATGCGCTGAATACCATCAAGAAACAAACACCTTAAATTTTGCACACATCAATATTTGTTGCTGAAATCAAATTCTGCTTAATTATGGAGTACTAATTTGTAAAATCGATTGTAACATCTCAATGTTCATATCTAAAAATAGTGTTTGGCATTGACGAATGTCCTACAACGACTTTAATCTGACCTTAGTGATGGAGTATAAAGAAAAATAAAAGCGATAGAAATAAATGCAGTGATCTTCTGATCATTCGCACTACTCTTCCCATTGTTGCCCCCCTATTTACCTGTCCTCTATCATAGACTCCTCTCCAAATAGGGTCTTGCTATAGGACTGCCTCATGCTGCTACCTCTAGTGATAATTGAGAATAATGTTATGCGGTGATAGTGATTTTAAATTTAACGAATTCGTAGAGTATATGATGATATCTTAAGCACTTCTGCCATGGCACAATTCTGATGGTGCAGGCGTATACTAAAAAAAAATTGCACACGAGTATAAAAGCAACTGATATGATGGACATTTTTCTATTCGGCTCAACTAGCAAACCAATATCGTAAATTACCAGTAATTAAATAAAATATGTATTTTAAAATGCAAAAATGCATTTTAGTTGCAAATCATTCGATCACTTTTAAAAGTTTCCTAAACACTTTTTTTTAAACAAGCAAACCGAAGTAAAATGAAAATAGGACAGATGTAAAATGAGTGGAAATTTTTTGACACCTTCGAATATCTGTTAATCTTTATGAACTTAATGGTTAAATTGAGAAAACGGCAGGTAAACTTTGAATATTCATTAATGCACATTACGCTTTTCATATCTCTTGATCATAGCCGCAGTGATTCATAACTAGTTGGAGAAAGACGTGTGCAGCTATAGCGTTGCTGTGATGTGCCTTGTGAATACAAATATGCAAAAATGCTTAACATTCAAAGAGAAACAATGTTCGCATAACTCCGTCAACTTAGTAGTCGGTAAAATTGAGTCGGTGCAGTTGACTCGATAGGTCTATTACCCGCCTATTGATTGATCGAACGATAAAAAACTTTTAATCGGTTAAACAAATTGATTCAACATTTGAATAGGTTTGACTGATCGAACTTTCTAGATTATCGATGGCATGATGTTAGCATACTTAATGATTGCAAATTTCAAATTCTATCAAGAAATATTCGATGGTTGGCAAAATTTTAAAGAGGTATGATATTAGATAGCATATATTAAAATTGGATAAAAGCGTTTGTTTGTACAAAGCGAAGGGATCATTTAATTCCATAGAGCTCACTCCCAACATTAATAGCACTTGTTTTCCCACGTAGATAATTTTGGTCAAGCATTAGTGATTTTTGAAAAACTATGCCATATAAATTATTGAAAAACTGAACAATTCAACAATAGTCCTTTTTCTCAAAAGTCATACAAACATAATACATAATATATAAAGCGGACTGACGATAGAATAGCAATAGTCATTCCTTTTTCACTTTGAAAAGTGCATCCATACATGCATTAAACAACAAACACACGTACGATATATAACCAGTTTTCCATGAATCTCTTTTTAGAGGAACATAGACTCATTGAGAGACTATAAAGCCCTTCAGAGGATTTTATGAGATGTGTTTGCAAAACGTGTTATGTCAAAATTGTGTCTGTCTGTGCACAAGTGTGCGTGCTTATGTGTGTCCGACTATCTCATAGTTTCAACCCGAAAACGAGCAAAACTCGAATTATGAAACTTTGTAGGTTTAGGTAGGTCAATGGGCAACTTCCATACAATAGTAAAACGATTCCTTATATCGTATTTTACGTTCATCGATCAATTTGAGAACGAAGAGAGACGTTTAAAGGAGCCAAAAAATTGCACCCATTTTACATCGGATCACTCGCGGGTAGCAAGCACAAAAGCAGAGGGGGGAGGGGGGGAGAGGAGGGGGTTAGTAATAGACGCATTCACTCCGAACAGTTACCTATTGATTTTATTTTACGCTATTGCTTTAAAAAAAAAGAGCTCGCAGAAGATTTACGTGAACAAGCGAGCTAATGAGTGTATGAATTCATTATTTGGCATACTTATTTTTTTCTTGCTTATTGGTAATTTATGAGAGCGGCTGGTCAGGCGAGAAAGATGCAGAAGCGCGCATCGTACTGACTCCTCGCGCATGTTTCACCACTTATTCAAAATTTGTTATTTATAAGTTTTAGAGAGCTCATTTTTTTCCAGCATATATTGTGAAAAAATTCAGAAAGATATATGAGTAGGAAATCTATGATTTCGCTTGTTTTTGATGGCAACTCATTGATGGCTCCCGAACAACGTGTTGTTGGCGCATATTTCCTCATCTCTTTGTGACGTATGAGCAAGTTCTGTATTGATAAAGTTCGTATAGCAGTTGTTCGATCAGTATATGATGCCTGAAGGCAACTCGTGCTCTCTACGTCACTTGTTTACTCAAAAATATGCCCCTAGGGCCAACAAACAGCAGTTGCATCCCCTCTTCAGCATGATGGAGTGCGTACTCATGTTTCATAAAGCGTTGTACTTGACAACAACTTCTTTAACAAGTGTATAATCTTTGTCGACCATCAGATAATATGTGAGAATTCAAAATATCTCATTGCAAAAAAAAGCGACGAATTATTCCCAAATTCCTCCAAAATCCTTCAAACAATCCTTCTCGTAATACTGAAAGAACTATATGGAAATAGATGATTTTCAAAATCTCTATTATTTTATAATAGCAGCTATAGGATGAATCAAATCTTTAAAAAAAAAGCTGCAATGATCGCACCGGTGCGATAATCTTTCAGATCTCACCGATCCGCTGGTTTCGAGATGAGGAAAATATGCTCCCAAAGGATGAAGTTGGCAGCAAATATTTTGTTTTAAGTTACCTGCATTTCAACATTTCCGGTTTTTTAAGTTAAAGGTAGCTCAACTTTAAAAAACATACCAAGAAAAATATCGATACTTTTCACATAGGAAACTTTCGGCATCGCGGCCTGCAAATAACAAAAAACATAATAACAAAAGAATACCCTAGTTTTCAAAATAATGAAAACAACATAACACAACGATCAAACTAAAGAATTAAAAAAACCAGAGGTCATTGTTTTTTTGCCGCATTAGAGAATATTATCTTAAAAATTGATAACCCTCTACTATGATCTGATAAAGAGTTCTTTTTCTATGCCCACTCTTTCGATTCTCTTTTCAAAAATTTTTTTATCACTTCCACTAAATTTCCCATCGATTCATTTAATCTCTCTGTGATCATCTACCACGGCTACCATATAAAAGAAGTGGGAAAACGCGCCAACAAGGCTTGCACGATACGTGCTTTTGCATTCCGGTTCATTCATGTAACCGGCCGCTTGGACAACCAAGAAATAAGACACGCAAAAATGGTTGTGCATACGAAAGCATCTTGTAGAAAGCCACATAGTGATTATTAACATACATTTGTTGTCGTCATAAGAGTGGTCATTGTAAGCACCGTTGTGACGCCCAAAGCAACACGTGCAGGTGTTGCATCACGATTCAACCAAAAAGAGACCCACGAAATAGTAACGATCAAAATTGATGGCAGATAGATTTGAATAATATAGAAGCCAATATTACGTTGGAATAGGAATAGACATACAAGCCTCGAGTAGTCACCTGAATTAAAACATCTCTTATGATGGTTTAGTTTTGCTTATTGCAGCCGTGTTTTACATATGATAAAGCTCGAATTATTTGCATTTTAAGAGTACATTTCGCATTGCTCATCTTTGTGGTACTTTAAAGCTGCATTCTTGGAAAATTGGTCTATTTATTTCGAAAGCCATTTTAATTGTTTAAAATTTTCAAAGGATTTGCGAACATTTTATCGTCGGGTCAGACTGTTATATTTGTCGGGTAGCAAAACAACGATTTTTTTCCCTTTTTCTTTGCACAAGATTATAGCAGCTGTCTTATCAGTTGCAATACGAAGGCATTATTCCGTACATTATATTAATTGTTGATAATTTATGAAAGTGGTCGGTCTTCTGAACATAAGTAATAAAACAACATCTACCATTCCCTCCGCCAAACTTCTTTATTTGTTGTGCGATATTTGCTATCTAAATATTAAAAAAAAAAACTCGCGGGATTCAATTTTTTGCATTGAATTTATCCTCAATTACTAGAGTAATAACTATATTAGCAGTTATTATTCCATATTTTCGTTTTATTAGGAACATCTTAGGGTCTTATTCGACGCCTTCTAGGAAATTTATGTTTGCTAAAGAAAAAAATCTTCTTCCTATATTTATGTCATTACAATTAAAACTTATTGTTCTACAAGATTTTAAAAAAATGTTTTAATTGTTGCTTGGCTTAGACACTCAAAGCAAATACTCTTCTTAGTAATTGGTCCCTCGGCGGACAATTTCTTAGCTGATTAAATTTTAAAATCTGTGCGGCAATGAAAAAGAGAGAAAATATCATCGATTTTCGTTTATTAACGAAGCTGTTTGCTAGTTTATTACACGTCAAAAGTGCAAATTTTCACCCATAAAAATCTCTCCTCACTACGAAAGATCGTAAAACGCGATCATTTTATGCGTAATTTCCAGTTAACTGGTTCAATTAACGTCAGTAATTATCGGTGACGCTTTTTGAGAGAATTTCAAGGAAAAACTTTTTAAACCAAATTTAGAGTATTACAGTTTTAAAAACTTTAAAAAATTTGAAAATTTGAAAAATTAATGAAATCGACGAAGCAATCACATTCTAGATAAACATCCTTAAATGCTCTTTTGTGTAGCAACAAATCCAAAATGAGGAATCGCTGATAATAAAGGACTGACAATAAAGGCTGAATCGCTGATTGCTGATAATCTGCAATATTAGTCACCTATTGGGGATATTTTCTGGTCAAATGGACTTTGTCTACTCCATTTAACTCATATTAAATAATATTCTCTTCAGCTTTACATAATTCTTTCATAAAATAGACGAGATTACACTATGCGATTTGAATATTGACGTACATATGAACGCTGTTCTATCACCTTTCTTCATAGAATGTCACCTTTTGTGCTTTAATATTAGCTTTTAATTTACCTTCAGTACAGTCCTTGAACATGAAAATTATTTTCTATCATTAAAAACAAAACAGTTCCAACAATAACAAAAAAAAAAACTATTCCATTATTGAATACCGCAGATCATTTCGGCTAGCAAATTAAGTCACTTCTCTACAAAAAAAAACAATAGGTAAATATAAGGACATCGTATTTGCTACTTTTTATGCGTTTTTTTCGCACTATTTCTGACGATTCCAACTAATTTATCGAAATTCTTTTGGGATATATCCTAAATTGCGATAAATTACCCAAGCATGGCATATTGTTTGAAAAAAAAACATGATATGTATCCAACAGAAGGATCAAAACTGCTAAAAAATTGCACTCAGACATGATCTCTTTTTTAAATCCACCTTTAAATTCCATTTTCTAATAAATTTATTTTATTTTTTCGTCTTACTTATTAAACTTGCTTTTTCACTTTTTTGTTACTTTATTAGCGCATTATATTTTGCACTATCATTTCACCCCTTATCAACAATCGATTGTAATTTTGAAGTTTTTAAAAAATGTTACGCACAAAGATAATAAATAATAATAGTTAGATATGAAAACTTTGCCAACTGGGTGCAATACTTCGATGAAACGTCGAAAAAAATGTTCATCCAAATATTTTTTAACGCTTTTTTTAATCTACTACCTCAAATTTACATATGCAAAGTGCGCATGGCAAGATCGTACGTTTATAGGTTCATGTGGATGCCATCTCTATTGGGTAATTTTAACTTGGAAAGCTTTGAAAGCAATGTTTGGAAATTTTGTTTGTCTGTTCGAGTTTCCATTCGATTGCCGTTGTGGCAAATCGCTTCACTGCGAAAGGAAAAATTACACATCGTAATGGTCGAAATGGGAGATGCCAAGACTTGAATAGTGAAATATTGCAATCGCGTATTGTGATATTTGCAGAGAAGATAAGAATTAAGCTTGCTCATGCACAAATGCTTAAATCATCATATTTTAGATATCAATATAAGAACGATGCTGAGTAAAAAGCTAAGAGGGAAGTTTTTCGTCTTCGAATCTAAATTTCTTGCATGACCCATCGATGAAAAAATTGTTGATATTTAAATATGCATAAAAATTTGCATGCATCGGATAACTAATTGAACGACAATATATAATGAAAAAATAATTATTGCAGAAAATTTGTCTGAATGGTTAGCTAAATTGAAGTGCGAATACATGATAGGATATTTTTTTAGATTTTGTGTCAGTAGTTTACGACATCGCTTGGCGTAAATAGCAAAATTGCAAAAGCGCCTATTCTTCCAGCTCTCCTATCGTGTTTCTTCACAAATTTTATATAGTTAAAATGAATGTGTGTTGCTAATATATTACTAGCAAACCTTAAAATATTTCAAATAATTGAAGCCAACTCTTTACATCGTTTCAGCTCAAGTTGCAATTTCGCACTGCCATAAAATCCCTTATAGTAATTTTTGAGCTTCAAATTCCGAATTAACATCACGAAATTTTCCAGCAACGAACTTCATAAATTACCAACAATTAATAGAATATATGCAGTAATGAATGCGTATTCTATCTGAAGTGACCGCTAAGAGAAAACGATGCAAATCATTTGTCTCCAAGCTGAATGTATCCGACTTGAAATGTGGCCCGACTGTTCGGGAAATGTGCGCGAATTTTGAGGCGTAGTTATAAGTTCCGAAAAAATCATAGAAGTGGTAAGAACATCAACTTTTAGGCCGATAAAATAAGGTATATATTTCATCTAAAATTTTTATAAATACAATTTTAGTGGCCTAAATACAATTTTAGTGGCCCTAGTTTGAAGCAATCCAACGTGCTAATATAAGCATACATAAGGACCATTACATCAATATGGGGTATACCGACATAAGGTTACTATAATCTACACAAAACTGAATTCATACGTAACTGTAAGGTAATGGGATACTGTCCCTACTGAGAACGCCTACAGAGCTCAGAAAGATAGCCTTGATATTCTCTCTTCTTTTAGCTGCTTCAATAAACTGTTTACCAACAAGAATCAATGAAAACCAAATTACTGGAGGAGAAAAACTCGAGAACGTAGATGCTAAATTGCTTTCTAGGTGAGGAGGAAGGGTCGCGCTTCAATTCAGATAGATCGGACTTTTACCTGAGGTGAGTCGTTCGATCTTCGACATGAATTGTACATCGATAAGAACAAATTGCGGCAGCTCGAACTCAGAGCGTGAGATCGATTCCTTTGACTTGTTGAGAAAATATATAACGTCGAGAACACTATATCCGTCTGCAAGAGATGACGCTTCCCAACTCAACTCGTAACCTAATGCTGCCAACCAAAAGACAATTCACAATTAGCTTGACAATGCCCTTCAATCCCATTCCTTACCAAATTTAGTGATTCAATTATCCATTTAGTTCAGTTGACTGAATAAAAATTTTTTATCGATTCTCAAGTCAAAAATTCCCGACGAATAGCTTAAAAAAACAAAAATAAAAATAAATAAATAAAATAAAAATCATGAAATTGCCTAATTTTCGTCCATCGTCCTCAAATGCTTTCTTTGCCTCATGCCATCAGTACGACATCTATTTTAATCAATAAACCAGCCTTTAATTTTTGTTGAGCTGGAATAAACGCTCTTATCTCTTAATAAGACTTCACTTACGCAATGCCTGATCGCTATATTCAGCATTTCCGAAGAATTTTTTTCCATATTTCCCGGGAAGGGCAATGCCACAAATGCAAAGGAACGTGTATGAGAATGAATCAATAGCGATAGCTAATAACTTCTCAAATTTTCAAAAAAAAAAAGAAGAAAAAATCCAAATTTTCTGACAGTAAATTTTCGAAATCAAATTAAATAGCAATTTTTCAAAAAATTTTTTGAAGCACAAAATACTGCTATGATCATGAAGTTAAATGAACAAAGTTAAATAACACTACTCTCAACCTAAAAATTATGCTTCACTAGTTGAAATTTTTTCTGTTTGAAAGAAATGATAATTGAGCACATTCGGGAAACAATTGAAAAATAGGAAATGAAAGAAAAAAAACGATAGAAAGATAGAGAACTCTAAATGAGATATTACATATATTAATGTTAAAAAAGCGAAAGTTATGTGGAAAAATGATTAGTGGGAATGAAACGAAAGCATACACATTACTAAACACAAACCATGTCGAATTTCATGCACAATGAATATTAATAAAAGCTTCACCCGATATGATTGAGAAGACAAAAAAAGAGAGAGGAAGAAAATGCTGCCAGAAATGTTTTTAGAGATTTCATCGCTAAATAGAACTTCGATTCTAATAGGTTTGCATCAAAAAATGGTATTCATGGTGAAAATTGAAGTGCTAAAGATTCTAAAAGGTCTTTAGCAGGACCTTTATGGCTCTGAAACACCAAAATCAACAGTTGATTTGGCAGAAATGAAACTGTGATAAAAGTACGCGTTCTGTTATGCGTTGACAAAATTTTGGCCGCAGTGGGCAAATTTTTCTCATGAATTAAAGAATATTTGAGTTTTCTTCACTGTTTTCACATTCCAAAATTTTATGCGGGTTGGAGAAGGGAGAGAGGGGAAATTTCAAGGTACAGGATGGTGCAGCAAGCATATACGGATGATACGCAGATTTGGTTACGGCTCGAGCACTGTTGAAATGAAACGTGCCTGAAACCTTGCAAGAAGACGAAACAGCCCCAATGAACGAGGGATAGCAGTTGCGCAATCGCCGACTAGAAGACCGATTTTCTTGCAAACCAAGCGATCGATTCAATTGCGATCACTATTCTATTGTAAGTGAGCAAAATATACTTCAAGTTGGAGTCACGATTACAAGGAAATCAAGCCAATGAAGAGATATTACGTTCATGTTTCTAATATTCTCAAGAAAACTTCATTCTAATTATTGAAAATTTTTTGCATTTTTTGGTGGCTTTCGAATGCAAAATTTGATGAAATTATTAGAAAGTAAATGTCATTGCAAATAACTAGAAATGCGCATTCTCTATAATCAAATATCATATAATAAAAAATTATTGGTTTTCGACAAAATTTCGCTAACGTATGGTCTTCAATGTTTCGTTAGATTTTAACGATCCAAAGATATCGATAAACGTAAGTGAATTCGAAAGAGAAAAGCGACAAGCTGAGAGCTGAAATCAGATAGTTTGACTCGCTTACAACAAGGAAACGAGATGTGAATAAATGAAGGACAAACGTTCGACATCACTATAAGGTCTCTAATTATAGGAAGGAGTTCATTCAATTCTATTCTTTATACACCTACGTAAGCAACATGAAAACTGAACGAAAATCTATTTTGTTCCATTTATGCGTTATGATTCTGAACGGCGCATTCTACATTCAAAGTCACAACTTATGTAGTTACTCAACATTTTGGACTACTTTATTACTTCATATTTATTAATTTTCATATATTTATTCATTTTATCTATTCATAAAAAGTTAGCTTATTTCGATAAATTTTATTGTTCTCATGCCTTAAGTGAGGAGAATATTACTGCCGAAGTATATAACAACGATAGAGTCATGCATGAGTATGTTTTCATGGATATGCAAAGAGAAGAGAGTGTAATAAGCGTCACCAAGGTGAAGGAGTTAATCTTTAGCGTGAGATGGATGCATGCACAGAGGCAAAGAATCTTACCTGGATGCTCACCTTTGTTTTTGTTGCAGGTGATTGATTGTTGGTTGATCGAACACAATGCTTGACGAATCACACAGCTCTCAACGTTGGAACTGCGCTGAATTTTCTATCAACCCTAGCGGTCATTCATTCATTCACTCATTCACTGCTAACCGCTGCAATTGTGGGGAACACTGGTGCACCTTTGCTTTAACACACAAACAATCAACAACGACCCTCGTACCATATTACCAATATTCCACTGCACACCAGCATAAAATTCCGACTTTTCTACTTTAGCATATATCAATGCTTCCGGATCAATATTTTCTCGAAAACATTGCTTCGGTGATTTCATTTCCAAAAAGGTTTTCTTAATTTTTTTCTGCGAAAGCTATCTAATAAGTGGGAATTTTTGCTGAATGCAGTGGAGAGACGCATCATAACAGGAAAACTACCTTGCAAAAAATAAAGTTAGAGGGATTTACATGGTTTGTGATGCAATTCGCTTTAAATGCTGCATTTTTGCATATAAAAGGTTTTATTAAAAATGATGTTGGTGCAAATTCGAAAAACTTGCACCTATTATTTTTTGCATCTTTCTTTAATATAAGAAAGATAATGATGTCATCACAAAACGATGTAGACCCCTTAAATGATGCGCATAACAAAAAGGCAATAGAGCATTGTGTGCATTTTTGCAGCCGGTGATGGGCAGTGATAAAATACACGATCGGGGAAGTCTCAATGGAATATGTTTGAAACAACCATTCTAATTTCCTCATTGAACAACACCCAATCGATAGTTCTATTGCCTCTTGTAATGCTGCATTGTAAAAAATGTTAAATGGAAAAAAAAAGAAACTTACAGCTTTCGATCTCGAGTTTACATTTTTGTGAATCCATCGGAAATAGTTGCAACTTCATCGGGCAGGTAGCCGTTACTGTCAACCTGTAATAATTTAATTCTATAATTTTTGAGATCGATTTAGCATCGATAATTAAAGCGTTCTCAAACAAAACAAAAAGCTGTATTTGCAGTTTTACTTCCCACCTTTTGAAAGCTTTGTTTCCGGTCAAATCATTTTACGATGTATTTCTAATAGCCTTTCAAATCATTTTACGATGTATTTCTAATAGCCTCTTATCTCTTCCGTAGCATCAGTTTCACTTAGTTTGATCAAGAACCTCTCACTTACTTGTTTTGGAGCGATAAATGTACCCGTTATGTTTGTAAGTGCAAAGTCACTAATAGCATTTCTACATTTTCATGTAGCCTTTGATTAGGTGTTAAATGCTTCCGCCTAACGAAGACTCTCTCTTATGGCATTTCTGTGAAGCGAATAAGGTGGACTGAGGTGTTAATAACAGACAAATTCAGGTCAAAAATAGGCAATAGCTTTGTTATATTAAGGGGATTTCGATTGAAGATTCTAAAGTCGTTAGAGATTCATAAATCGTCGACGATTCTTATTCAGAATTAGAACAATAGATCGCTGTAAAAATATAATTTGATATTCAAAATCATTTCTTGTTTTTCTGAATTTATGAAATTTCTCACATATAACTGCACGAATAATTTATTTTAGAATCTTATTTGCTATTCGTCAACTTTCTTATCATATTTCAACGCACATCATATTAAGCATTTTTCTTTCTTGAGTGAACAAATATATCACTATTACTCTGTAAAAAAAAATCTGTTTTGAATATATATTGCGTTATTTTAATTTCATGTCCTATTTGAAACGAGAAAAGTGATAACGATATAAAATAGGTTTAGATCCGTGACCATTCGTTTCCGGAGAGTCTTTTATCCATGATGCTAGTACTGCACCTATTCAAATATATGCAGAAGTTTTCTACCTATTTCAATAAACATTTAAAGAAAGTTTAAACGAGCTAATAGCGAGGAAAGTATTGTATAAATACGAGATCTCAATGCACATAACAATGATATATGTATATAAAACAATGCTTTTTCTCATAGTTGTGTTATACCTTCCTCTGGAAAAGGTTAGGAATTTGATAAATGAAAAGCTATTCGGCCCAAAGATTTCTACTCATCCTTGCCCTTGGTTCTTTGAAACTCATCAAATTTTAGATTCCTAGAGTTAAGAGTGTAGGAAAAATATTGCAAATGAAAATACAATAATTTACATATTTGTTAAAAGAATAAAGGCAAATAATTTGTCTCCTTCATCTTAATTTTTTGTCTTCCTTTTTCTTCTCTCCCAGAATGGAAAAATAAACCTTGAAAACCGTACAGAAAAACACTACAAATTAATTCACAACGAAAATGCCATGGAAAAACTGTTGAGTTTCTTCGTCTCTGCCGTTAATGTGCGATCGTTTTTCACTTGAGTGGATTGTCGTTTAAGAAGAGATGCTCAAAAAGGACAATGATGTTAGAGTTACAAAGACCACCCACTATTTCTAAGAGTATATTCTTTATTGGGGTGATTTGTAGCAAATTAATACATTGAATTATAAAGCCTCTATAAATAAATAATTTTTATGCGCTTTTCGCTATTTAGCAATTTAATGAAACGCTCTTTCATATGCAAATTTTTGAAAATCATTTAAATGCCTTCGATTTATTGTGATGTTAATGAATTAAACTGAAATTTGAATTAAAGAATTTTTCATTGATGTAAATTATGTTAATCAAATTTTATCGTCACTAGTTCTTTCATTTCGCATTAAAACTGCATATTAGGTACAGATTTACTGTCATCGTGATGTGCTTTACAAATGCGGATTCGCGGAGACGCACAAAAAGAGGATCTATAAGTGGATAAAGGAAATCATTCAGATTATCTCATTAAGTATTAAGGATGCCATTTATGAATATACTAAAAGTACTTTTATTCAGACGTCTGAACTACGCTGAAATGCTAGTCTATCTCACTTTGTATTATATGTTGAAATAAGCTAATTGCTCAAGGGAATTGTCGAAAAGATTTTTCTTAAAAGTTATTTCATTGAGCATCGTTTGATTTGATCTCCGGAATGCTCTCTCAATTCGTATCCTAAATTTTTTCCTTTTGCAATCCATCTTTCGTATAAATGTATATTGTGCTTTCTAGGTGTAATTTTATTTCACTCATCTGTTGAGTTGAAGTTGGAAATAATAGGCTCATTTTGAGTTTAATTTTTTTCGCTTCTATTGCATCTCAAATTTTTGAATTTTGAATTAAAAACTTAACAGCCATTAATACAATCAATTATTAGGCAAATTTCAACTATATTTATTAGTGAATTCATTTCCAAAAATATGCGTTGAATGCTGAAATATAAGAGATTTCAAAAAAAAAGGGAAGAATCCAACCCCGAGGAAAAGCACAAAGATAGCATTCCTAGTTGGCGCTATCGGGGGTGCACAAAGCGTAAGATTAACGTTAAAACCTTAACTCTGCGGCGATCAATCGAAGGTTTCCACTCCACAACACAATTTACTATTTTGCGTTCGTCACAAGAAGCCACATGGATTTAACGATGAAGCATTCTCATTGCTTTTCTATTTCTCAATCTACTGGTGTCTCTTTCTTTCTCTTTATCTCTCTTTCCCTCTCTCTCTGATGTCACCTCATTTCACCTATTTTCATGCACATAACCATGCATTAAATGTCCCATTTGGGAGACTTACATCACGAATATTGACTCCATCTACTCACAAACGGCACCTACATTCCAAAACAAAACAATTCATCGCTCGGAAAGCAGAGTTCCAGGTTGAGATGGATATCACAAATGTGGCAAGCTATGTGAATGTGAAAATGCTTCAACTTATAGAACAAAAGAACGAAAGCAATAATAGATGGAATTTCTTATACCTTTGTGATGTAGACACTGTGCCATCAGGATCGATCCTGAGGAAGGAGTTGTGCGTAGTGGCCAAATGGAAGAAGGATTTCTTCTCGTTGGGAAAAAACGTGTCTGGCTTCCATAGCTTCTCCAGGTAATCCACGCCTACCTATAATATTAAAAAGCATAAATATTTTTTGCACGATATTTTGCCTAATCTAAGAGTAATAACATGAAGTTTACCTCATCTTATATGTTTTTTTGTATTTATTCTAAATTGCTTTCAATTAAAATAAAATTAAGTAAGAACAAATAAGACGATATTTTTGAATGCTTATATTTTCAAAACATCTTACTCAATAAAATTGTAGCTATTTATATCAGCTGATGCATCGTCTCAATATTCAATTCGACTTCTTTTATTAATTACTTTCACTCAAATAACAAATTTAAATGGAAAAAAATTTCTATTACTATCTCAATTTGAAATTTTCATAATAAATGTTAAGCTCAATCTTTTCCTATTTTATATAGGTGCCATAGTGCGTTGTATATATCGCTTGAATCGTCCCATCTAATTTTGCGTTGAACGCGATAAAGTAATAAATCTTTTGCCTACGACATCGTCTAAAAACAATGTAATTGTGCAAATAAAATACCTCTGTATTTGATGTGAATTTACTCCTCTCAATGGCGAACATCAAATAGCCTATTTTTTGCTAATTGAACGAATAATCAATACAACCTTACAAATGTTGCGCTTGTCAAATTGCATTTAAGAGTAGATTCTAGGATGCATTAGAGGTTATTTGAATTCAGGTATGGAGAAAAAAATATAAAAATTTGAAAATTGTTTTTTTTTTGAAAAAGGAACATCAAAAAGGTTAAAGTGATTTTGTATGAATTTGCTTTCGCATTCACGATAATAGCAGAAATTACGTTAAATTTTTCTCTTTGAAAAACAGTAGTATTTCTCTGGCAAAAAAAAAGGATGGAATATGGGATAGGTAAGTCTTAATGGAAAGGACTAAAATCATATTTTTTTAACGATATTATGCACTTTACTCCGTATGAAAATATTCAGTATAATTAAGTTACAGTCATCAGACTGTAAACTAAAAGTTTAGAATAAGATCAGATTCTTTGGTATACCTTTAGGTTAGGATCAAATCCTGCTCTAATAGCTATCAAATAATTCAAACACATCTTCCATCCATCTTAATTTATCAAACAATTTTTTGTCTTTGGAACTTTGCCGAAAACTTTCAATTTTGACTGTTTATATTATTGTTTCAACCGATGTTCCAGACTTGATATGGGTAGCAAATTTGCTAGATTGTGTGAGTAACCTGGTATACTTGACTATGCCGATGAGAACTACAGTTGTTTTTTTTTAGGCTGACACATCCACATTCCCCTCCTACCTTACTTCCATCTCATTCCCCCCACCCCCCTCCCCCCCAGCCGCCCCTGGCGTCAGCGGTTAAAGAAACCACAACGACAAAGGAAAGGAGCGAAGCGACATCACTACTGATCACAAATTTTTCCATTGATTATACGCCACATCCCGCATCAATCGACTCATGACGCGCATTGAAAATGTGCATTTCTAGACGGATTTCAAATATGACACGCTACACCCATTTGATGACGTCATGCCTCATCAATTTGCTGCCAGCCTAAGTGAATATTCCAAATTCTCTGCTTTCGTACCTCATCTTCATCAATAGATGAATGCCAACCATCGATAGGAGAGTGAAAGCTCGGTTTTCTGTAAACTTTAATTTTTACCACCCATTTCTTGGCACCGCAAATAAAACCTCATTTTTTTGTTTCGCATTTTTTATGGAAATCAGAGTGGAGATTTGGCCAGATGTTACTCCCATTTTCCTTCGTTCCTCCTCCATTCCTCCCCCTTATACTCAACACCCTTCTCCTATTTTGATATATCGACAAGACTTCTCTAAGCATCAAAACAAGGCTTTTATTGCCATTGTTCGCTTGAAGCTGCTGCGAAAGGATGTATTCAGTTTATTGAAAGTATTTTCATTGACCTAAAAGCTGTAAAGAGGCATTCCACTTAGCCCTACTCTTTGTTTAAAATAATGTTATGCTAATTCATTAATAACAATGTATATTTGCTTTCTAAGATATGCTAACTGTTGTTCGAAATATTTTCTCAAATCACATTATCAGTGAAATGATATTCTAGCTTAGCGAAATAATCTCAGTAAATATTATGGAATAACGGAAATCATTGATGAGACTATTCAGAATCTTCAAGAGGATTTTTGTTGGCGAACAAAGCTTACCGTAAGCGATTCAATTTTATCCCTCTGAAAAGTGAAATCCGAGTTGCCAAACGCTAATCTTGGATCTTGCCAGGATTGTCGCAAATAGAAGTCCAATGTGAAATCCTAAAATGCGTCGATTTATTATGCAGAGAAATCCACAGAAATAATTAGATGCTTAATTTCATTGTGAAACAATTTAATGAGTGTTAATATAAAATTGTCATTCACCAAAGAAAATATATCTTTTATATATTAGTTGCCGAATACTCTCTGCTTTAGTTTACTAAAAAATTTTTAGCAATTGTGATATGTCTTCAATAGATATTCAAATAATAAGATGCATTTTTTGTTGTTCATTCAACCGGATGCATTTAGTTGATGAAAAAAATTTTGTGCAAAATTCATTCGATATTATTCAATGTACTGTGGTTGACATTTCGGAACTTCCTCAGCATCAAGGCGGAAACACATTCGAAGATCTAAAAAAGGCATACCTAAGATTAGAAAGAATGAAGAGAATTAGGAAGACGGCGACGAGGGTGCATGGATATAATAGAAAGAACAATAGGGAATGCACTAAAAAGAGACAATGCGATGGTGGAAAAGATCGTATAAACAGGAGGATATTGCACAAGTTATTTTTACCACCTATTTAAACTAGTCATCCTTTTACTTTCGCCATTTCTCATTCTGTATTTAATGGGAGGAATGGAGGGCTAAGTACAAATTACTGTAGTTGGTGACTTGCTACTTCTCGCTTATGTGGCAATTGTCATCACAAGCACACCATTAACAAACGGGATAGCAAAGCTGACTGATTCTTTCTTAGAAGCTCTAGTTGAGACACAAGAGCAGAAGTGATGACCAACATTTTCCTATATACTTTCCTTAGCTGCCTTATCTGTCAAAAGCCTAGCTTTCTTTTATCTATTCTTTGTAGATGTTAGAATGGTGGCAGTAGGTTTTTTTAGGCGCAAAACTTTGTGCTTCAGAAAAAAAGCGATACGTTGATTCGTAATCATATGAGAATGTTTTTACAACTAGATTTTCGGCGCTATTTTCTTTCAAAGCAACCGTATTCAAGAGTGATATGGAAGTTTCGAAATTCTTGGGAAATTCACTAGTGAAACGAATAATTTTAGCGATATTTCTCAGATTACTGATTGATATCTATCGAGATAATCCGTAATAATGACGTAATTATATAAGGGTTGCATATACACGATTAAATATGAAGTACTTAGCTTTCCACTTTATTCATCTATATCACTGTCGTAATCGAAGCTATCCTATATTCCATGGTCGTAAGTTACGTTCGCTTTTAGAAGATTGTATAATAGCAGAGCACATTTGATTCAAGCATAGCCTCAAGGTGGCATTTCAAAGTGAATCTCGAGTAAGCTCATTATCACTTCTAATATATCTTTATTATCAACGTCAGTATACAGTCTTTCAAAATTGAAGCTCATAAAAGCGCTTTTCTAGGTAGTTGCACAACGCATGCTATGGTGTCCAGAAATTCATGGATTTTCTTATGTTGACTGCAAAAAATTTCAAAAGTGATGGTGGAATTCCGATT
This sequence comes from Baylisascaris schroederi, assembly GCA_006503575.1. NCBI lineage: Eukaryota > Metazoa > Nematoda > Chromadorea > Rhabditida > Ascarididae > Baylisascaris > Baylisascaris schroederi. Next base: position 130,970 of record QEWY01001019.1, on the reverse strand, counting down.
AATCGCCGTATATATATATAATGAAAATATGCGCATACATGCAAATTTGTAGGCATATGTCATCGGGATGATGTGAGAAAGCTGACCTTTGTCTTCAAAAATACCTTACCCGTTGAAGCAAATATACCTTTAATACAAATCGTTTACCCGAAATAATTTGGAATAATTCTTGGAGTGCATTGAATAGTTTGATGACAGCACGAGCTGTTCATTAAAGTTCCCGAACTCGTGACAACAGAGAAATCCTTCACATGCATTTTGTTGGGCAATGTTATGTTTCAGTGGAAAAAGAAGTGAAACAGGTTTTGAAGGAAGTCATTAATCCCCTGTTGTACGAGTTGATGCTCTGAAAAGTAGTGCACCAGCTTTACTGCTACACGGAGTCGAGTGCCTTGGAAATTGCACTCACGGCTCAAAGCGACAGGCTAGGGATCAAAACTCTCAAGATTAGCTCATTTGAACTGCAATGCATGGCCTTACATGGGGATAAATGCAATGAGGAAACAAGAATAATTTCGTCTGAGCGAATTACATCGAGCATTTTCTATTTCATTTCATTTATTTTATTTTATTTTGGCGTTCCGAAAGCAGAAAACACACAAAAACATGTCAGCATGAAAGAACAAAACGCTCGTAAAGCTGCAATTTAGGCAACTAGACATTTAATACGTAAAAGCAGCAATAGTGTGTAGATTGAAACGACTCAATCGCAGTTTAAAAGCTGAAGAAGTGGGTGGAGTGATAATAAATGTGGGAAGGAAATTCAAGACTCATGTAGCACGAAATGGAAACTATGCAGAACGTTGAAAGTACTGCAACGCCTTCTAGCGAGATGAAACTGATGAGAGTGTTGACTACGGAGGCAGACTGAAATATTTTTGACCGCGGGATATCGGAAGAGCCAGACATGATTTTTCAACGAAGATTTAAGTCAAAATTGAGCCTGCGATGTTCCGGTGATTCCAACTTAAAAAGTTTTAGCCTGGGACCTTCGAAAACAAAGCATTCGCACAGTTTTGAAGTTCAAATTGTTATTTTATTTATTTATTTATTTATGCATTTATTTACCGATTTATGTATATAATGTATATATGCGACATAACACCAAGGTGCTTAGAAATGCAAAAAATGCAAACTTACCGAAGAGCATAATTTCGAAAATGCATATGGACTTCGAAATTAGCATAATAAAAGATGCACGGACCATGCGCTGTGTGCAATGCTGCAGGGAGCGCAAGATAAATGAATATGGAAAGCTCGTTGCAATGGTGAATTCGGTTGGCGATAACGTTTACTTAGAGGAAAAAGGAAATACGGAGTAGGAAAGCGATCCACAATGAAGTAAGTGTATCATCATCACTGCATAATACAATTTTGGCAACAAATTCATGGGAGATAGATGAAAATTAGGTGAAAAACGACTGGAAGGTTTTTTCCTCATAGCTTTTTAGTAGTGCGGAAATTCTGCAGCTATTTCAACTATGCTAAAAATTGCGCTGCCTTTAAACATAAAATGAACGAGTGGGTGAAATGGAAGTTTTTGAAATGTTTTGTGTTCCCTCTCGTTACCTCCGCCCCCCCCCCCCTTTCCCGTCACTTCCTCTCTCTTTGTTAACTGGTTGCTCTCTCAGATCAAACAATGTTAAGAACTCATGAAAAATGCCTTCTGACAATAGACGATTGCCGTATTTATTCCTTAACGATTCCGTTCAAATGGTTAGTGGATCTTAATTTAATTATCTCGGAGATTGCACAAGAGCAATTAAAAAAATTGCTTTAGATTTTCGCATTATAAGTATGAACATGCACAAAATACGTTGAATGCAATTTTTTTTTATTTTCTTTTCTCTTCTCTCTATGCCGTCTTAACATTTAAAGTTGCACGAAATTCAACGAAGCGCCGAAAGCAAAAATAAATGAATCGAACGCAATGCCGAACGTTTAACTCTCATGTCTATTGCTTCGTCCGAAATACCTAACCGAAATCTCACATTGAGTTGTATTGGGTAGCGATTGATTTTGAGATAATTTGTAAAACTTAAAAAGTTTTTTTAAAGTGATTTATCTCCCTTGGAAAATTTGCGTATAATTTACTTAGACCAAAAAACTTGCATATATAATGCTTTCATTAATATCGTTCAATTGTGATGAGGGAAATGATTTCTGTAAACAAGAGTCCAGTAACTGATCACATTTACAAAAAAAGATGCTAGACGTGACAATGAACGAGGATCGCTGAAAACAGAAATGCTGGAACGTTGAAAAACATATGCAGAAAAAAATTTTTTGATTGTAGATTGTGTTTATATGTATTGAATGTATGCCTATTCGAGTACCTCAGAATAATTTTCTTCAAAAAATTCGAAATTCGCTTGATAAAATAACCTAGTATTGGAGGAATGTTCAGAGCAATCAATAAAAAAAAAAGATGAACAACGAGGTGATGCTACAATGTGATTGCACTTCAGTAGACCGCTCTTATGAGTTGATCTAATCCAAACGACTTCTTTGACACTAAACATGGATGGATATATATATATTTTAACTGAAATTGCAGCGAGAATATATTTTAAGCAAAATTTGAAGGAGATAATAACTAAAGCTCGATTGCAAAGAAATATATGGAATTCGAAATGCCTACAAAAACGAGCACACTGTAAAGATGATCGTGTAAGCCGATAGCTGGTATATTGTAATGTTAGAGTCACGCTGGATTGTTGTTATAGATGATGGCTTTTGGGCAAAAAATTAAAGTGATGAAATACACATGAGGATATTACATCATAAATGGCTTTGCAATAGAACGACTTTCCAGTACCACTCGTTTGTAACATTCATAACTGCGTTCTTATTCGTACATGTGAATATTTTGCAACTTAAATGTTACCTTCCATTACGAAATCTTAGATTTTCTTTTTTCCACATAAAGTTTTTCTAATAGAAAGTTTTCAAATTCACTTTTCCAAGTTTTTCAGTGAATAAGTGCTTCTTTAAATTTTTATAATGAT
>QEWY01001019.1:53381-127917 GCA_006503575.1 Baylisascaris schroederi | reverse complement strand
AAAATTTTTAAAAAAAATTTCAACGCTCAGTAAAATTTGAGTAAACGAGGCATGCCAGAGCAGTGCTAATTCAAGATCCATAATTTAGTTCAAAAGATTATCAAGAGAAGCTGTACTTCAATACTGATGAGAAAATTGTAGTGGCTTTCCCACTAGTTTCGGAAAAGAGAGCGTAAATTTTATACATCTGGTCGGAAGTTTATTTCGTCTTGAGAAGAATTCGATAGTAACGTTCTTTCAACATATTTCCCATCAAAGTACTTCGATCGGAGAAACGATAAGAAATAATTCAGGCGCTTTACGCATCTAATTTTTCAGCGAAATTTAACAGCGAATAAAAAAATTATCAACCTAATAAGAGATGATCCAAGAATATCCTAGAAATTTCCCCTTGAAAGTTTCAACAAATTCAAACATATATGAGGAATAAAATGAGTATTTTTTTTCGAAATCATGATGCAAAGAGCGCCAAGAATCATCTCTAGTGGAAATTGGTTGGTCATCAATGTAACAGAATTGTTTTTGCAATTGTCTTTCCTCTGATGCAAATCCTCAAACGAATTTCCTTTCCTTACTCATTTCAAAGAGAATGATTGCAAAACGCTTCGGATGAAATCACACTAAGTATATTTTCAAGTATTACTGACAAAGTTCCTTCCGAATATTCTTAAATCGGAAAACAACCGGGATCGTGAGCTCCTTTAGAATGTAAGCTTAATCCACCAGTTCGTCGTCGTAATCGCAATAGATCCCGTAGCAGGAGGTCTCATAGTAGGGAAATCCCAACATTTAAAGAACTGGCCACTAAATCCACATACTACAGATAATGGAGCGATCGATAAGACGAGCTGACGTTTATTTATAGCGGAAAAGTTAGATCACATGAACTTGATCAAACGTTTTAAACGAATAAGTTTGCGGTGAAAACGTATCAAGACATACCGGCATCCTTATCCTTCCCCCTTGCAACCACAATCTCAATGACTTCCTCTTTTTGCAGATGTAATCTCAACAGCTATGCAAATAAAATAGTAAAGGTGATCGATCTTGAAGTGACTGCACCCAAGAAATAGGTTCATAGATGGCGTGTTCGAAAGGATCGAAAGTATATCTGATGCATGCAAAAGAACGATAACCAATAATAACAATAACAACGATAATAACAAACCCACAATCAAAAAGCAAACCAACGCTCCTCTCGGAATGCGTGCAGAATGCGTTTAAAATTATAGAGCACTTATAGAACGCTTTTGCACTTTTTTTTTCTACCAACAGAGCATTGGATGCAATCGGATGTCGCAAGAAAAAAGGCCCCGGAGAAGTGCCGCTTACAATTTGCTATTTTTGTTGGACGGGTTTAAGGTAAGCAGTGATAATTACGGGTGTGTATATGTTACTACTAAAGTTAAGACCGATAACTTGTTTTCAGGTGAGCGCAAAAAATGGTTCGCGAGGAGGTTCGCATAAATTTGCATTGCTGAAATAAATATATTAGGAAAAATCTTATCAACTAAATAAAGATGAAATGTTTATCGAGGATATTCATATAAAGCCGAATGAATACCTTGTCTATTAGTAGTGGGCATAGAAAAAGTAACTCTAATAATAACTATCCCCATAAGAAGCTTCTCTTTCGTAAGAATTACTATTAATCTATACGAAAAATGAACATTCACTAAGGTCCTTTGTTTGGAATTTCCATTTAGGAAGATAGCAGCAAGAAATTATTTTATGTCTGACTACTAACCGAATCAAATATTTGACGAAAAAAACTAATAGTGGTAAACTGTTTTATTAGATGAGTAGAGCGCACTGAATGTATAGCGAATACAATTGATTTTTTGAAAAATTCTCTTCGGCTGAAACAAATCATATTCCTACATAGTCAGGTCTGGTGAACTCACTTTGCTTTGCCGCTTACCTCTAGTCATTTCTCACTAAAATCCGTTCTAATTTATTATACAAAAACAGAATAAATCATCATATTACTAGTACATAGAATTTGTGACTTCATCGATGCATTCAAAGGTATAATTCTATAGAAAAAGTAGTTGATGTATATATATGCTTTTTGACGTTTTATATTAGCTCGAAGAGAGAGAAGTTTGAGAAGCAATTCATGACAAGCATAGGCCGTAGCAAGCTTTCCCTTAGTGGATCTCATACATTCAATACATCCAATATTTTCATAAAGCGCAATCCACAAAACAATGGCAAGTAGCCTCGCAACGATGTGTCTCTAATCTTCTCTCGCATAACAAAATCACTGATGCTTTTTAGCCGCTTCTTCACGCTTACGAGCGAACATCGATCACTTGCAAATATGCACTCGCAATCGTTGAATAAAATATTACATGCAAGCATTCCATACCCATTAAGGCTAGCTGGAGGGTTATTTCAATGAAATTTACAACAATTACTTGCATAATTTCATCAAGCACAAGAAAAAAAGTGAGGCGATCATAGTGCAGAATAGTTGAGTACGCATTTTAGAACTTCGATATGCATGGCACCGGGCTATGAAAGACAAATACGAACTTCAACGAGGAAGAAATTCTAAATGCAATATATGAAAGGGCTGAGAAGTCTAGAAATCGGCAACAAGTGAAATGCATTTATAAGAAAAAAAAACATGACAAAAAGTTGGTATCAAAGATTGTCACTTTGAGCGTTTGAATGCGAAACCACAAATCATGAGCAACGTTTTTGAGGCAAGAATTGCATTGCAATATTCTACTCACTAGAATCATTCCACATCCTACAAAGCATTGCAAAAAATAAAGCAGCTGTTGTAAGTATTTAGTACACTATCAAATAGTCGTTTATTAGCGAAGAGAACATCTATATCGCATAGGAAAATCAAATGTTCAGTTGAAGAACGAATCTTAATCTTTTGTGGACAATAAGTGGACAAACTATGGGTTATTTTGCTTTTCCGTTCTCTCTCTATGTAGAGCATATCTGCTGTATGCATCGATTAACACATCCGACCTAGAGATTTCTATTTATACACACCATGTGCAAATATAATCTCTGAAGAAATTAACAGAATCAACTAAATTTTTCATGCATGCAAAAATTCGAAGAGAAAAAAGCGGACATTTTGAATTAGATATGCATTTTTGTTTGTAAGTTGACAAAATTTTATCTTATACGGATACATTCATGTTGATCACTTGCGAAATATATAAGCCTTGTAAGTCTTGAAATTGATATCCGTTACTGGCGTGAGGATGTTGCATAGCACCGCAGACGCATACAATTAATATGCAAATTAGATTCCAGTAAATATTGAATATTGTGTCAGGCAATGCAATAAAAAAGATAAGTCAGATGAAAGGAGACAACTTCACATTATTCTAATAATGAAATGCAAATTCATCAGATTTAATAAATTGTGAGTACCAGCATTGAAGTCGAGCCAATAATCTGGAGTGATTGCTATGTTAATATATAAATCTAAATTTTTCGTAGAGGAAAAGGAGAATAAAACAATAGAAGTAAAGCTTCAGGGGAGAAACTGTAAGGAAAGGATGAGATAGCAAAAATGCAAAAGCGTTTCGGCCTTCAGCATCTAGGTTTTTATATGTGATCGTGGGTGGGACACGTCAGAACGCTTCTCGCAGCCATTAAGACCTAATTATTGGAAATATATGACGCGAATAGATATTGAGTTGCAACAGCCAACGAACAATAGGCAAAGGTAAAAAAAGTTAAACTGATATACATTAGAAGAAGTAAGAAAAAGAGCGAAGATATGAGTGAGAAGAACTTTTAAGAAGAATACAAAGGTAAGCAAATATACAGAGAAGATAGTATGTGAAGAAACGAGAGGTGGAAAGATAAGGAAGATATTGTCTGCTTTTACAAATAACTTTGTTATCGAGAGAGCTTCTCCATTTTTTCTATGTCCAATCCTCTCAAGGGTATCATTTCTTTCTAATAACAGATGTAAATTCAGCTAGATGCAAAACTGGATTCATTATGAAATCAGCCGGTAGAACTAGTAGTGGATAATTGTTTTTTTTCTTCTGACTTATTGACAGAATTTTGCCGTTGCATTTGAAAATGTAACAAAAATTTGGCCACTGCAAGCTTCTCCAGCTCGCATTCTTTACACAACTGCTACGTTTTTTCGTTCGAAAAGTAACGCTTTGAAGCACCTATTTTCATAAAACTTTCGCTGTCACTTAAGCAGACTTATGAGCGTAGAAATTTTGTCCAACGTTCTCTTCAAAATATGCATTCCCTATAGCCAAAAAGCATACAATATAATTTATCAACGGATAAAAAAGTTTTGCTAACGTTTGAGAAAAAACTAATCAATTACCTTTTTCAGATCGTCAGAACAGAGCTTCAGAACGATTTTCCACAATTTTTCCACAGTACTGTCCTACCTTTATCTCTTCATTCTTTTCTGGTGGTATATTCAACTTGGAAAAAATGAAAATAACCGGAAGGCGGAAATGAATGCAAAATTATTTATCAAAAGCGCATGAATTATCACTAATAAGTAGTACTATTAAAAAAAGGAGAGCACATATAAGAAGTACCATAGTGAATGGAAAGAAGCGGTACTTATTAATCGAACAGCAAAATGCAGCTGAGTGATAAATGAGAAATATGTTACTCTTTCGCTCTAGTTTCAGTGATCGCCATTTACCTAGATTACAGTAAGCATATACAGTAATCAGAATAAACTACAGTAGATTACAGTAAATAATACCGTAAGAAGCATCTAAAAAAGATAAAAGTTGTGGTTGTTAAACATTGTATATTGTATTCAGTATGAATGTAGTGAATTTTTTGAGTGATAAAAACTTTAAAAAACATTTACAAGAATTTGTTCCATATAGGAAATGTGGAGCGTGCTTTAGGGATTGCTCACTTGTATATCGATTTATGAATCAATCTTCGAGATGAACAACCGTGAAGTAAAAAAAAATATATACCGACAAGTGCAAACTTATGACAGGAAATGAACTAAGAATTTCATATTTCAAAGTATCATTTAGAGATTAGCGATTACATAATCGGGATCAACAAGCAAACTAGCATTTGCAAGTTTAGATAAATAAATATTACTCTAGCAATATTTACAAGTCAATATTACTTTGATATTATTTATGGGTAATATTATTCCCCACTTCATTAATCATTATTTGCATTACAATAATATTGCAGCTATAGCGATCATAAATCTCGTTTTTAATGATACGACTACATTTTGTAGTACTTTTTATTATTTAATACAAAAAACTAAATAGTGTTTCTCATTATTTTATTTCGTGAAGATGCTGGTTACTATACTGCGTTATTCTATTCCTCGAGAATATTCTATTTGTTTTCGAGTATTATATTGCAAAATTAACTCATCGATATTATTCAAGATATAAAAATGTTTTTTAAGCATCCCTATTCGTTAAAAATTGTGAAGTACTTCTCAGAATTTGATAAGAATTATATAGAGCGAAAAGAGAATCGGCTCGTGCAAATATTCTTAACAAATCGACAAAATGCTTCAATAAAGCATCAAGATAAGTGGCATTACAAATCGAAAAAAAAAGATTTTTTTGCTGACATTTTTAGCGTTCAATTCAACGTTAAAAAAACATGATCGGATTGCTCTCAAATATATCAAAAAATATCAGAAATAGCAATTCGACTAATGAGAATGCAAAAAGAGAACGAGAACTTCGTATATGAAAAAACAGAAAAAAAAAACGAAGCTATCATGTTATACGTGGAAAATTAATTGCTACACTCATTTAAAAACTCTGCCTGTATTTCTATTATAGCCTTTTTTGTAAACTAAACATTTTTTTTTGATCCGCTCCGATGTATTCAAATATAATCATGTTGTTGTCTAATCCCTAAAATTAGAGCTTCATTACTGTGTAATCTATAATACGATTAAAAAATCTTCATATAGTCCTAGTTCAATTCATTAGCTTATATTGGGATTTTTCGAGATATGTTACACTTTGTAAATATTGCAAATAATAGAGCTAACGAACGTTCAATATTATGCAATCACACACGTAATTGAAAAATTATTTTGCACTATAAGATTCTAGTCATTATTGCACTGCGAAAATAATAAATTCCTTTCAAAAATTGTAGACTAAAAGACATATTTCAGATGAAGTTATGAATATGTATTCACGTTTATATACATGAATGCTCAACTTTAGCCATTTTAATAGTAAATCTTAGCGCAATACGTATATATGAAATAATATCTTGTATTTCCTTAAATATAAGGAGGATCTTCTATTTTTATATCACCTATTCAGTGAAAATTTTAGTGAAAGAAAATCGATTAAGGGAAAGCGATATGCTTACATACCATATCAACTTCCGATACAGCACTGATACTGGACACATGTATTGTGATTCCAACATCGACTGGCTCTGCACCGTACTTTGGCCTCAACCGCTTATCATATGTCGATTTATCAGTAAGGCGATTTAATATATCCGAGATTACGGTCGTATTGAATTTAGGATATTCCCTGAAAATTGTCGATATTCATTTACAACAACAAAAGAAAGTCAAAAAATTTTTCATGGCACCAACCTCGTCTAATATTATGAAATGAGACAGCAGTATTATGAACCAACAAATTTTATTCTGCTAGCACAAAAATCTTATAATGCTAAACGCATAATCGCTTAAAAAACGCAAAAGTTTCATTTTTTTGGCTATTTCATTTGCGCATACTTCATAAAAGATACCGCAAGGATATCCTATGAAGCGGAAAAAATTCAGGAAAAAATCCGGAAAAAATACATGGAGATGGAAAAGAATTCACTCTTTAATAAGTCGAATAACGCGTCGAGAAATTTAAAACATTCGAAAACGATATCTGATAGTGTTGAATTTGAGAGCAATTTAACGTCATCAGCAAAAAATTTTCTATCATTAATGAGAGGATATATGTGGAAAATTCATAAGATCAACAACTAGATGATGCTCTTTATTTTTTCTTATGGGAGGAAAAAATGCACTCTTTTTTTTTTCAGCAGATAAAAATCTCGTCTTAAAAATATTCGCTCTTTTTCTTTACTTGAGAGATGAACAGTTGCTAGATGAAGGTATAGATGATGCATTCATGATATAGCAAAATAGATGTAGCATTAAAAAATTCGGTGTGCTATATTCGAAAAATTTCCTCTTTTTTTTAAATTCCACCGTATCTACCGTATATTTTAGCTCATCTTTTGTTGTGAGCATTGTTAGCGATTGTTAAAACTATTTAATGCTTGCTTCAATTACATTACTGTAGCTAACTACGTTAGTGAAGGAAGTCCGTTCAACAGTTTTGAGACGTTATTTTGGTTGGATGCTGCTAATTGATGATCCCTATCTGGATGAAAATGACTGCATTCCAGTATTGAAGGGAGAGATGTTCAATTAGGTGGGATTATATGATATTCAAAACGTTTAGCTACTCTCAAAAGGATAGTTAGTCAATCGAGTAAAAGCAAATATTTTATACTTCGTTGTTAAATGTTTAAAAGCTTGGTTTACTATCCAGAAGTTGAGATAGTGAGCATTTCACAGTATCCAACGAATATGAAATACGCACCTAACGAGCAATACAGCCTATTCATAAATAAATCATTAATAATTCGCCATCTAGAGATGAAATCCTATCGTATACCTATAATTATGGCCTCTATTATATGAAGGAGGTAAGAGATATAGGAGCCAATTGAAGAAGAGCATCGAACCAAATCTATAGCATATCTTTTTTTTGCTATCTTCGATTCTTCATTGAGCACAGAAAGGATAGAACGAAAAAGGAGAAGGGATTTAAGTGAAATCGATAACACTCACAAACAAAGTTGAAAAGAATAATAAGAATTGCTCTTTTTTCAGAAAATTCTGAGTTCATCGAGAAGCTTTTAGGTGGATAAAAACTTTCAGGTGATATAAATATTGAAGAAGGGGAAATCATCGCGGATTTGATGTATCAACGCAAACATTTCTGATTGTGGTCAGTGATGAGGTAAAGCTGAAAGAAACAAGACCTACATTATGTCTTAATAAAGACAATAAAGGCAAACTAAAGTATGGCCAATATAATGACCTGCATTGAACCTCAGTACTTCACAAATTACTATTACTTCCTATTGAGCTTTTCTATAATTCTTTAAACATATAGATATATACAGTTCTTCTATGGTCTATGATGAAAAAATTTATTTTTGAGCGACATAGTTTTCAATTCTCGTTTTAAAAAAAAGCTGAAAATTTTCAATTTTTCGAAGAAGTATTTTGCAAAAATTGGAACCGTGTAGCGATATCTACACAAATATTACAATCAGATGAGTAGATTTGAATTATTCATACTTAGTCAAGCTTTATTGCGAACCGTCTGCAATTTTATAATTCCCTTGTGATGCTTATTTTTAGCTTGAATGATGTTTTAATGTAGCCTTATATCGGAAGAAAGATGAACGACAAACGAGAAAAGCATTTTTATATCGACTAATTTAAAATTAAAAAAAGAAGAAAGAAATTTGCAGACTGACGTATTTTGATTATGAAAATTCTAGGGAAATTTCATAGCAAACTGAAGCGATTAAAAAAAAACAACCACAAATTTACGCTCAAATGTAAAAACTATCAGTTAACCAACATACTCCTCAGTGGGCATTTATTTGAGCAAAATTTAAACAATCCAATAATAGAGAAAATAACCAATATGATGTGCCTTAATTTAGTTATACTACCACATATTTCGCTATTATTATTAATTTGAACATATATATTACAAACTCGAAAAATTTAGTTTTTATGAAAAATGTTCGCTAGACAACGAAAATATAGGCATGATATCTTCCCTATCATAATTAATTGAATAGTAAAGTATGATGAATTTTTCCTATATGTTTAATAGAGCGTCGAGTTTGATGGAATCGAGTGCACATCTTGCACGAGCATTTAACGTCTATAATGTGCTGATTGGTTGCTTATTGAAAGTGAAAACATTCATACTGTATATGAGGAGGGAATTCATACGGTTCGAAACGCTCTCTTAGCAAGAAGTAAATAACGAAATCACATACATGAAAAGTACAAAGTACTTTGATAATCTATTTACAAGGCGTTTAGTATGATTAAAGATTGCAGGGTAAAACATCACGACAATTTACATATAAATAAATATTATGCAAATTTTTTTAAAAATATTCATAGATATTAAATAAATAAATAAATAATAGCATACCCATATTCATTGGCGATTGTGCAGTGAACTAGAAGTGAAATAATTAGAATAAAAATATGGCACATCGTGAAGAAGATGAAGAAGCAGTTGTACCCGTCGTCGGCGAGATGCATACGGGTGGAGCAGATTGCCCCCTCTTAGCACCTCTTTACCAATTTTTGTACTCGCATTCACTCGCCGCTTATACACCACAACCAATAAGGATTTAACTCTTTTCTGAATAAAAGCAACATGCAATGATATTTATTCGTTTTAAAGATAACGCTATACGAAAAACGACATTAAGGGGTTTAACTATCACGCAATGAACGATGAACCTGAAACTATTATGAACCTGGAATAGACCTGGAGCAGGAAAAATTTTTTACTCTTAATTTATCTTGTTCAAAATTACTCTTAAAAAACGAAAATTCCTACTCAGGCTCAGTCTGACCTCTTTTCAAGAAGCATGAAGTGCTTAATGCCAGATTATTATTAAAGTTGGAACGCATTCCGACTAATTTAGACTACAAGAAACTTTCGAGCTGCAATAGATGAAAATGCATCCAAGGTCTATCGATAATACCAGTGTTTTTTTCTGACGAAAGGAGCCGTATCAAATATCGATTATGGGCTTGAAGATCCAGCATGATCCTCTAGGGGTTTCCTGCAGTATACCTAGGCATTGAAAACTGAAGAACAAGCGCACACAGTTGACTAGTAGCAAGTCCGACTAAAACAACTGCTCTACATTCGAACTACGCGATGGCCAGCGGCAGCAGCGATAAGCGGCCCTCGGTGCAGCATTGAGAAAAACAGAGGGCGCCGACACACCGAGGGGAGGGGCCAAGTTGGAGATGCGATGGCCAAGAGACTTAACAAAGATAAAGAGCCACCTAATGCCGGAAAGCTGGCCTCATCTTGTTCGGATAGCGCATCATCGAGATGAACTTATCGAGGAAATCAAATAAACTCATCAAATGACACGATTATCACTAATTATATTATCGATCGTTTATAAATCATTTTGAATTGAGTGAAGCACAACGATTCTTCAATATTCTCTTGTAATTCAATCGATGAGCACAACAGTAATAAGTTTCAGTAAAATCTAATTTGGGGTATGAAGTTTGGAAGTATTTACAACATAACCGACGATGTCATTGATGAGTTCCATTGATGGTTATACTGTTGTGCCTATTTAAGTTATTATATTTCACTGCGCAGGAAACTACCGTCATTTTAGCAATAAGAGCGAAGTATGAACTTAGCTAGTACTCCATAAAGAATAATTAAGCACGACTGAACTTTGCTTGTTTCCTACAACGGCCGCGAGAGCGTTCAAGCACTATTGAGCCTGGTTAGAAAGGTGATTAAGCATGATTAAGCTTGGCTAGTATTCCACCCCAACTACAAGAGCGATCAGGAACGATTAAGCTTGGCTAGTATTCCAAATTAGCTTCAGGAGCAACCAAGCACGACGAAGCTTGGCTAATATTCGACATTGGCTACAAGAGTAGTAAAGCACGAGTAAGCTTAGCTAATATGCATTTACTAGCGGCAATTGAACGCTTATACGAATAAATATTTAGACGATTATCATATGAGAACTCTCAAGTCATTTCCTCCCCTAATAACAAGGGAAATAAATTTTAGTTCTTTTATTAGCATGAAACTTCTATCTTAATCAAGCATGCATATATACAGAAATTAAAAGCACATGCAGCATTGGAATTAAAATTCTTCATGCTCGCGTATATGAACTCAAATCATAGAAATGAAATCAAAAAACATTCTCTATATTTCAACATTTTAAGGTATGTTTGAACGAATGAAAAGGTTGCAGTATAAATTTCTTTTTTTTTTTTGAAAAATCTTCCACGTTGTAAATAGCATTCCCTAGTGAATAGAATATTTTCCACAAATTATGTGAGTAGATTTCTATGAGCATTGACGAAGTGACGATATGTCACAATTTGTCAGAGTTATTGAGGTGATGTTTTATTTGCCTCTTAAAGCACTCAGTTGAAAAACAACGTTACTAAAGCGACATCTCTTATCTAACAAGTACGATTTAGCTCATATCTGAATAATGCATTCAACTAATAAAGATGAATAAATTAAATCTGCAGTGAATGTAAAAATACTTTCAATTTGCAATGTTGATAACAAATCAACGAAACAAAAAAAACCCAATTTGCATCATGCAGAAATAGGGTGAATCTAATAAAAAGTATAGCACAAAAACCTGCAAAGAGTTATTTCCACTATCATGTTTTTTATTAAATCTCAGTTAGCGGATGTCTTCATGATAACTTAATTATTTAAATAAATAGATATATAAATAATTGAGTGAAGGGAAAATAAATAAATAAATAAATAGGCAGATATGCAAGCATATAAATAGATATGTTATTGAATAGAAACCTATGAATGAGTTGTTTCTTTCTTTTGTTTTTTTTAGTACAACGCCCTTGTCAGAAATTGAAGTTGAATAGCCAAAGCGATTATTGAAATTTTATAATGGCACAATCTCTTTTGAAAAAAATTTCGCATAATTTAAGTGAAATTTTCACAAAGAATAACTGAGGATTTGAAAAGCCTACGTGAATATATGCAAATCTCCACACAATGTGAAAAAAATTACATCGACTCATGATGGCTCCATCATCTCTATATTTTCAAGCAAAAAATTAAATATTGTTGCAAATAGCGCAATGGGAAGTCGCGCGAGCGAAAAACGAAGGTAGACGGTTGGGCGTCGCTCCAAGAATGTTCAAATCTTACCAAATCGGATAGCGGTCCAGTGTGCGAGTCAGATTGTAAGCAAGAATGCTCAATGCTATTAGTGTTGTATGTGGCCAAAGTAGCAGCACTATTGCCGATTATAGAGATGTAAATACAGTATGGATAATAGTTACTGCCAACATTATTGCTTTCCTAATAATAATATTTTATTGTTAAAAAAATTATATTAGGAAGATGGCTGAATTTTTGAAATCTTCAAAATCAGCAGTGAATATTTACTACTTGTTGTAATCTTTACGAAATCATTTGATGAACCCATAAGATATGATATGAATAATATTCGAGTCAAATTTCACAGATTTTATTCATCGAGAATATGCAAATTGAAAAGAAGAATTGACTTCATAAAAGCAATAAGCATCTATATGCATAGCATTGATGCAATTTGCATTAATTATTTATAGAAGTTTTACAAAGAAAATATGATCAATTGATCAAAAACGTTGTTAAAAGTTTTATACTTAAATAATATTGAAATGAAGTCCTTTATGGGTACACCGTCAGTATAAACCCAGATGAATACGTTTCTCCGAGAAAACGACGTTTCTATCGTAGAAATATGAAAGACATTTACAGATAATTAAACGTTCGCAAGACGAAATACTATTAAAAATTCTAGAATGAAATTTTAAAACTATGCTTAAATGAATGAAGATTTTTTGTTGTCGTTGTGTTGTCAATTATACTTAAATTGCTGCTTTTACTTATATCTCTCTATATATATTTCGTCGTATTCTATTCTATCGTATCGGAAATAAATGAAGAACTGAATATCATTGACAACAACTTTTTTTTCGTTTTTTTCGGGGAATATTCATCAAAAATCCAATGAAATTAATGGCCGTCACCAATTATTGATAGATTTCCTCGCAAATTCTTAAAATGGAAATCAGGATGGATGATTTTTGAGCAGAAAAAGAGAACGTTAGTCCATTCTTAGCGGAAATTATTTCCCATCCAACTTATGCGTATTTTATTTTCTCATCGCATTGAAAATTACAAATTAAAAAATTTAGCATAAATTATTTCGCCGCAAAGATCGAAGAGGTATTCATCGCAATCAAGTCTCATGCGAATATTTTTCATTCACATAAAAAATCGCACTAGCAATTGTAGTATGGCTATAAATAGTATCATCTATTGAATATATCAGAATTTCCTTTTGACTTATCGTTTTCCAACAGCTTATTCATATCGCTTTCATCGCCACGGTAATTCAGCTCGATCAAAGTAAAGATCACCACCCAGTTCGAAGATGGAAAAAGATGTGTCTAGGTTTGTGAAGAAAAAAGAAAAAATGGAATAAGTTTTACTAAAATATATGAGTTATTTTTTTATACGTATGCAAATTTTAATCTCATAAACGATGAATGAAGAGCATCAACAATGCAGCAAAAAAATGATTTGCAACACAACACATTTGAGTCATCGCTTTTTATACACTTTAATTCAATAAATTTTCAATTGCAATATCGTATGCTTTTCTGTGTTCCCCTCATGAAAATCACTACTTACAAACTATCTTATCAAGAATTGTACTATTTTCATATTTCTTTGTTCGTTAATCTTCTTTTGCTTGAAAATATCTGCATTATTTCACACTCTGATATCTTTCATAGAACTATTGCCTCGATATCGGATTTTGAAATAATAATATGGAATCTCTGTATATTTACGTTTTCTTTTTAACTGTCAAGAATCTTTGTGTTCGAATCTCTGTATATTTCTATCAGTTTACTATAATCAGTTCATTATCGTCTAAGAATATGCCATTTTTGTCGTTAAGTTTATATACCGAGGTAAACGTGGTTTTTTAAAGATAACTCGAGGCTTTCCATTGCATATAAACTAACAAACACTAATGAATCGAGGTGAGGCGAATGTTTTCCTTGCATTTTAAGTAAACTTACCTAGGCAACAGGTAAAAAGTCATTTTTGATCAGAGATTATTTAAGTTATTCTCCGCTTGATTCGTTTACTCCTATAAATGAGAAATTCAAAGAACAGTTCATTCGTTAGTAAGTATGCTAAGGATTTTTCTATAGTGCAGGATACAATTGATAATGCAAAAATTGAGTTTTGGATTTTCCAAAATTTAAAAAAAATCGGAAAAATGATTTTCTCGAAGCTAGGAACTAGTTCAAGGAAAAGCTCTATGGCTACAATTGCAGAAGGAGGAGGGAGACAGGAGGAAGAGGAACACAACCTACTGACAACCGTCTTCCGCAATTCTTAGCTTTAACTCATGGCGGAACAATTGCGAGCGCATTATTGTTTTCGTTCGTATAAAATTTTTCCTCTATTCGAATTGAAAAAAAAACAAACTATTCATGATGAAATTTTGATGATGAAATGAGAAAAAAAATTCCTCATTTCTTTTCATAAAATTATATTCGCTTCACTAAACAAACCTTTCATTGAGGATGTTTCGTGCAGTCATGCGATCTTATAGTTTCCGATAAATTTCATGCATGAAACTCTTTTTCGTTGATTGAAAGTGTTGTGTTGAAGTTGCCTTATCAGGATACCTAATAAAATGGTCACTTCTTTTATAACTCGATGATGGAGATTACTTAGCACAGCTCTCTTTGAAGGACACAACGAGCCCTCTAAGAGATAAAAAGGAATTTAATAGAACTTAAAGAAGATTACTCTTGAAGTGGAACTTCTGCAACTTCCAAAATTAACTAAAATTTTCTAACCATTTTAGGTTGCGCTTTCATTCGCTTATGTTCAGTTGGAGAACATTTTTTCAGCTTTAAAAAATGGTGCGGATATTGGTGGTAAAACAAGAGCATTAATAGTTGAACGTGCAAAAACTATTTCATTATTTTTATTGCCACTTTAAAGGGTGGCTCAAAGTTTTTGACTGTAATATTGTTGTAGTTGATAATAAACGTGATGGTTAGCATTTATCAAAGATGATTGCTAGTGTAACGTATGTTTTTGTTATTTGCCCTCATAAGGAATCATAATTATGCGACATAGAAGGATTTTCCCCAGTTCAAGAAAACCATCAATGTTTGCTTTTACATTTCCACTCTATTCAATAAGCTGGAAATATACAAGGTGATATGAATGTTCAATGATAATAGAAAGCAACATTATGCAGTAATATGATAACATCTCCACTAATAGCAAGAGTTTGTGGATTTTTTGCAAGCGAATAGTTAGATGTAACCTTTAATAGAAATATATTGGTAACAACTTTATTAACAAAATTCTACTGCAGAAACCATTAAGCAGTAAAGCGAGGCAATTGTGTAATAATAGACTGTTGAGGTTGTACAATTCATATTGAGTGTGAACGGTTGTGTTGCGAAGTGCATTAGGCAGTTGTAAAATGCACATCAATAAGCATGAAATGTATTTTCACTAAGCTTGACTCACATAGTCATGCTAAACATTCTGAAATGGAATTAAGCATGTGAAAGGACATAAGACTATCTGGGAATTGAACTTACATCCTATAGATTCCTTGCTATAAGTATGTGGTTACTAAATTGCCATAGAGATGCATACATTAGTTCCCGACACGTTAATCTATAAAGTCAATAATTTCAAAACATCAAAAAATATTATCACCGTATCTCTTAAACAAACCAAAATCATAAAGAGATAAACTCATTAACAGTGTATAACAATCTCATCAGAAAGCCTCAAATTATCCTTAATTTCTCTATGCATTACCTGTTTCCTGCATAAAATTAATCATCGCATTATTCTTATCAAGACATTTCCTTTTACTTCTCATCGAAAATGCAACATATATATCAAATTTCACATCAAATAATATCAGACAATAATATTACTGCCATTACTGCCAACAAATACATCACTATGCTCCACGTTCTCTCATCACAGCTGAAATGACCACAATGTCTGGTGGATGGCCAATGTTGGCAAGTCTTTTAAGCATTTTCAGCGATATTCGAAACGATCGATGCACAAACAACTGTTTTAGCTAAGCAAATATAATAACGTCTGAAAAAATACTTAGGAGTGCTTTTTTTTCGAGTGATGATAATTTTCAACTTTCCTTCAGGTGATATAATAAGCAAATATAAAGCACTATTGAGCAAACTTACGAAGAATGACTATCGGACAGATATGCTTAAAAAAATTATCCCTAAGATTCAACAAAAAAAAGCGCATATGAGTGCTGAATAAAACATATGTCTAGAAGCCAACGATGGAAACTAATTACAGTGATGCGCAATTGTTCCGTTTATTAACTTTAAACTAAATATTATTGTAATCATTGAGAAGAAGCATAAAGCATGTTGATTGGATTTGTTTATAAGCGTTCATAGGCAAACGTTTCTATGAGTGATGTCTTACATATGCAAATCCAACATGACGTGCACTGATGTAAGACTATAAAAATCACTATTCCTTTCATCGTAGAGAGAAGCCTTTCGATCATTTGATACTCGACAGATGTTCACTTATCCGTCAATGCATTCAGGATTTATTTCTTCGACACGTATAACAAATGTGGAACAAATATAACAAACGTTAACTGTATGGTGAATTGTAGAGATGCAATAACCAGGAAGACTTTTTCTTAGCGATTCTCTCAATGATACAACGTAGAGCAACTTCGACAATAGGTAAGAGAAAATAAAACGAACGGGATCTGAATATCCACATTAGCATTATTTAAGGATGGAATGAGATAAAAATTGGGCGATAGACTCGCCGAAACATCCTGAACATCTTTCTCCTTCCCTCTCATCGCACTCTGATGGGGATGGTACCACTCACCACTCCAGTCTCATCTATGAATCAAACGAACCATATAGGAATATAGAGTGTGACTGTTGCATAAAATGGGAAGAAGAATTTCTTAGAACGTTTATAGAAGCATACATGAGAAGACTTAAAGCTTATCTGAGAAGAGAGGCTATTGCGTGCAATGGATTCAACCTTGAATTTGATTGAATAGTGAGAATTTAAAACATTCTCGAATCAAAAAACTCATTTCGATTTCATCATCGTCATTAGCTCAAAGCTTGACACTATGCACTTCTCACGCGGCTTCGCGACTTTGCATTTGGAGAGCATCTTGCAGAACGTTTTTTTTCAATTTGCATTTGGAAAGCATTTTGCAAAATTATGCAAACTTTTATCCGTAGAAGAAATCTTTGACAACGTTGTATATGTAACAATCCAAAATATAAATTGCTTTATAATTCCAGAAATTGGCAAATAAAATACGATTACATTCTACAACGCGATTAAAGAGGGTGGAAGCATTCTGAATTTGAAAGAGACAATTTTCAAAATGTGAGTGAAGAGAAATGAACAGATTTGAACTACGCAGATCAAATGACTCATTACGTTAGCTTAACAGTGGAATGTCAGATTACGTCGCTGATAGATCGCATTGCACAATTGTTATACCTCATATGATTTCCCACTGCAACAGCCTAGCCGGTATTTCCAACTTCTATCTGAAATAGCCGTACGCAAATTTTCCGTTCGGGACTCTGACCGATTTGAAAATAGTATTCATATTCAGGCAAATCGCATGATCCAAATGTTTTTCATTTTTAAAATTATATCGAGTCAGCTTTCATGAATGGGAAGTTACATGAATTCATATCTATGACTTCCATTAGATGGAGAACTTCTCTTATTGTAATAAGAAAAAGTAAGCTTGCATTGAAACCACAGATTTCACGCTCGTTTAAGAAATTACGCTTAGGGCTCCGAGCCCATTCCGGTTCCAGCAAAAAAAACATCACCTAGTGGAACTTCGATTTTTATGTTAAATTTTCAAAGAGAAACTCAAATAGCATTAAGCATGACACTCGATGCAAATTCTCTTACAGTGAGGATTTACGTAATATCTATGGTGAAAGTGAAGTTTCTTGATAAAATTATCGTGCGAATAACCGAAATTTCTATGAGCTCGACTGTAAAATCATTAAGATAATTTTGTATAGAGAATATGCGATCGAGTATCAAAACAACGAGAGATTATCTAAGGATTACCCGAAGATTTCACATCCATCTATAAACTTTTACAATATACACCATTACAAAGGAATGGATATGACACAATTAACATAACTGCCTAATTTTCTAAAAGCATTCAACTATTTTTGAGCAAAATGATTATTTATTTGGCAACTTTGATATAGCCTATGAAATATTTCCGACAAGCAAAAGAAGAGGTTCATGAGCTTCAAAAGTTAATAAAATGGCTAACACTGATATTAGTCGGCTTAGAAGCGACAATAGCATAAATAAATTAAGACAAAAGCTATGTAGGAGATTATCAAAAAATTCGTGCATCTCTGAGTAATCAATATTTTCAAAATTGAGCGATAATTTGAGACGAGACATTCGCGAAACGAATGACAAAAGGATTTCCTTTTGCTAGGGAATGCAATATTGATGTCGATATCGATGATGCGAGTTGTGTTCGTGAAAACTGAATCAAGAAACTGAACTGATGTATGTGGAGTGGAAAAAAGGTGTGACGTGCACATTGAGTTACTCGATAGCGAATTTGTGCACCGATCGAGCGAGCAAGTGGGGAAATTCAATTGGAAGATCTCATCGATGAGCAAGATGCTTGGATAAATTGAACGAATCCTTCCTCGGTGCTTAAAATGCTGAAATGTTCTAAAGAACGTTGTGGAATTTGATTCAATCCTCATCAACAACATTCAAGTACAGCCTAATGCGACAAAATTTCACTTGCGCTGCTGTTATCATCGGATGGATCAGCTTTAGACATAGTTGCGGTGTGATTTTGTCCGGAAGTTCACAAACTGTAATGACCGATGTTCGAGTTGAAACGGAAGAGAATCACAGACGAGCAGATATTCGAAGGGATTTTCGATTATTTGATGCGGCGATTTCGGAATAAGTAAATGTTGAGCACAATATTGAAACCCAAAAGGTGTAGCTGATGCATCAATGAACCAAATCGTTAGCTGTTATCAATTACTGGTTCGATGCCGTTATATGTCATACTATGCTCATTTTTCATGCGCATATTGACAAGCTTAAAAAATAAGGGAGAAAAAGCAGCAATAAAGCATACCACGAAGCAGGAAACAATAGGCAAAAATTGATTGTAATCTTCAATTGCGAACAATAATATTATGGAAGTATGAAATAATCGACATTTAAGAATAGAAAATATTCGGCATAATATAAGATAAATTTAACAGCTATAAAATAACACAATTTTGATGACGGAATATATTTCAATAATTCAATAAGAACAACATCGAGTGCAATACTATTCATTGTTGCAAGTAGATAAATGTGAAATGCCCAATTTTGCAAATATTCATTAAAATAGAAGGAAATAAAGAACAATTCTGTTTGGAAAATAAACACTAGATTACCGGGAAGGAAGAGCAACAGAAAAAGATAGGATTAGCAAGTGGTTGCCAATATTTTCTAGAATTGCTTTAGTGTTGGAATTTTTGAAGGAACCAGCTAGCTTGAAGACATGCAAAGCTTATGATAGATTGCTAAGGCTTGCATGCAGTTGTCTATTCGTCGAAAATGAATATAGCCGATTTAGAGGCAACGAAAGAGGCTATTGAAGAGAACAATCAAAATGTCTAGTGTACTCTTAAACGCGATTGAAAACACCATAGATGAAACGTTGAACAATATAAGTAATGTACAGCGGTAATTTAAAAGTTCATTAGTAGTAATAATAAGTAATATGGAAATCTGTTTTTAAGATATCAAGTTACCACGTTTCTTAATATTTCTGCGTCTATCCACGTCTTTTAGTATATCATGTTAAGAAAAATCTGCGTCTATAGCAAGCGTTAGCTGAGTCGAAAAAAGCCCTATCTGCGATGCATGTAAAGAGTGGCATCGAGAGTGGATGAAATAACACGAAAAATGAGGAATAAGTCTGTGGATGTAAATTAACTTTTTGTATTATGAAGCGTTATCATTACCGTATTAAGGTCATTACCGTATTAAGATGGTTGCATTCATTTAGCAAATTGTTCTTTGTTTGCAATATTTAAAGAAAGTTCTAGAATAGGAACACAAAAAAACAACGACCATTATACGACGTCGATGAATATTCTGTGCAGTTTTCCACAAATAAAAGACTTCAAATGTATTTTAAAAAGCAGAAAACGCAGCACAATTGCATCGAGAAAATGTACAATTGTTCTTTAATTTAAACGCATCGCCTCTAATTTTCTGTTGAATTTCTTTTTCGATAGACTCGCGTCAAATGGCAAAAAAAAAAAACAAGGGAAATGCAATGAAAATTTGCTTCTTTGTCTTGGCTATCATTTATTACGATCTTTATTCCACAGAATAATTCATTCACAGTTAAGATTGCGGTGATGAATCTCATGCATATAGCACCTTTGAAATGATCGGAGAGGATAAGGTAAACAAAATGGAAAATAGTATAAGAAGACAAAAACCAAGCGAAATTCAGCTTGTGGTTCTATAGATCTACCATGCGAGTGGAATGCTCTTCTTATAGGAAGTTTGCCACTTCATCCAAATGACAGGATGTTTGCATCTTTCAGTTCAAGAAAAACTATGCCATGAAATTAATAATTACACTAAAACTTACTTAATCACCGTTCCTGGCAACCGAAACAACCTTTGAGCTGTTATTATCATCAACAAATTCAATTTGATCTCTTAAATTGTGATATCTTGTCCTTATAAAATTCGTTGCATAAAATTCGGTTGCCTTGAATGCACTCAGTGAGCTTATTTTCAACTCGAATTGCATTCAAAAAAGATTTTCCCTGTAATATGCACCTTAGTAGAACATCTTCATAGGTCTAGCAACGTAAACTTTTGCAAGCGTAAACTTACACAGCGCCTCATAGGGACGTTGCGCCAATGCCGTGGAATGGGTCTGAGCATGTGCGCAACCATGCGCAATTGTCTGTCTGTCTGTGTGTTCAGTAGTTACGAATCGGAAAGCATCAAATTTAGAATTGCGAAATTTGCCCTGACAAAATAGATGATCATCTCTTATACTAATCAAATGCTCTAGTGAGAGACTTTAAATACAAAAAAAAAAATTTGTAAATCCGAACCCATTTCGCAATGAAACAGGTGATGAGATATGCACAAAACATTCCTTTTGAGGAGATTTATATAATCAATCGTTGTGAATCTAGTTGGTTTGGGGGAGTAAAATAAAAAAGCGCATATCTTTCCAGCCTCAGTTGATTGAATTGAAAATTTGCAAAAAAAAAAAAAAAACGCAACAGCCAAGCAAGGCTCGCGTGCAGAGGTGCTTTTTCGATCAGCAATCAACCTGCTAAAGAATAATCACATATTTCTCACCTTGATGATCCCCTCTCTCCTTGGATTATATTGCACCGATTATTTGCATATTGCAAAAAGTGTTGAATATGTCGATGGATGAACGGATAGCCAATAGCAGTTGTTTCTTATAGAGAAGAGTACTGCACTGAATTTGATGAAGATTTTTGTACGTTCAGAGGTGATTGCAACGTTGAGTGAATGAATGAGCGTTTTTATGTTATGAATGTCGACAACTTATTTGCGACGTGAAGCAAAGAAAATGCGAGGAAAATTAGAAGATTATTATTCAGTCCAATTAATGGTACTTAAGAGTATCATGATGGTACTCGAGCACGTAGGTTTTTGAAATAAAATGCGATTTTCGTATCCCCTTATCGCAGTTTTCTTGTCTCCCACCTCCTCCCCCTCCTCTCTCCCCCCCTCCCCCCTTCCCTCACTCACATAGAAGCATCTGAAAGACAAGTTTTTATGTTATTACTGTTGTTATTTTGTAGTTGCTCAATACATATAATATTTTTAATCAAAAACACACTCATCCATTTGAATACTTTACTTAACAAAATATTTTGAATTTTCAAACTTTTGATGCACTTATTCTTCCTGCAAAATTGATGAACAGTTGAAGAGTTCACTAGAAAGATTGATGCAATGTGAAAGGTCTATGCGAGGGAGCAAAAAGTCAGTGAACGAAAGAGGAACTCATGAATGGATGGTGAATGGGTTTCAGTGTTCCTTAATTTAGCATAGCCAGGCAAATTCACTATGATTTACAGTTATTACTGAATCCTAAAGATTTATATGATATAAAAATGGCAAAATTTAAGCGCGCAATTTACGCTACCAATGCTGTTTCATAAGGAATCAAGAACTAAAAAATTCTTTTTCGAGAATACAGTTCTATTTCATGAACATATCTGAATAATAATTATCTAAACAATCTCAGCAATTTTATCAATTTGCAACCTAATGTTAATATTTCAGCTATCGGTAGCGATATTCCCAGATGTTTGCGTAAAATTAATGAGTATATTTGCATATAGGAATGGATATATGCAAAAATTAAACTTAATGATTATAAAATTCAACCAATGAGGTATATTGGTTATATCATAATTCATTCATGAATTCTAATGACGAATTCTCTTCTCAGCTACTAATCAGCCTAAAAGGAGCTAATAAATTCTCTTTATGGAAATGATTTGAAAACAATATTACTATACGTTCGATAGATTCAACTTGGAGGTCACTAATGTCATTTGTGTGAAATTTATAGGAATAATGGTTCTAGTTTCCATGTTGATCCATCGACATGTCAAAAAGCGTAACAGCGGTTTGAACATGTGAGAAAAGTTCCTGCCCATTTCATGTCGATTTGCTTGAAAAGAACCTATCTTTTGTGATATGCGAAGAATCGACTCAGCTGAAACAAGGAAGTATTATTTTACATATCCGTTATTCGGCAGTAATTTGTGAGATCGGTTGGTCAAGAGTTTTGAATAGAAAAGTGCGCTTTATGTCAACTTTCCTAACCCCTATATCATCCACTTGTTTTTTACACGTCTCAAAATCGGTCCAAATAAAATAACCCTCTTTGGACTAGTGGCCTCTGGAACCTGTTTTCTTTCGATAGAGGTGAAAGAAAGATTGTGATGGAAGGTGGTGGAGGAGAACGAAAAGTAGGTGCATTTTTGAATATTCTAGGCAAATTTGAAACGAACATGTGATCGCTCGCAATTCTGTGAAGGATTTTTGCAAACATTTTCAAAGTTTTTCGGTCAATCTTTTTCTGAAAAATACGTAAATCTTTAAAGGCTAGAAATTAAACTATATATCCTATTAGTGAGCCCTGGATTACATCGATGGCATACAACCACTCATGATATCAATTGAACATGTTGCCATGGCTAGGGTGCAGCAATCTCCATCCATCTCTAGATAGCCGATATTGAGGGTTGTTCTGGTCACCACCTTGGTGGGCGATTTTGCTAACAAAATCTGCTTCTTAAATAATAATATAATAAGTGTGATTATTATCTTAGCTCATTCTGAAGGCAATTTCCTGACGACGATCCCGTTTCATGGAGCAAAGCTTCAACAAGCACACATTTCCGTTGACAGCTTGAAGTTCGAGAACTCTTTAGGATCGCTTAAATTCACTCCCAATGTAACAACAGGATGTTTGGATGTATTTAACTGGAAGCGCAGTAAGAATATAGGATAACGTTGATAAATTCTTTTGAATCTTTTCGAAATAAATTCTCAACGATGAAAAGTCAAATTTTAGTGTGTCAACAGTCTTCCACTCCAACAGTTTGCCAATAACGCTCGTCAGTTAGTATTTAATTGGTTTATTCTCAAGCTGCAGCACTTATTACAATCCGTCAATACAATCACGAAATATTCATATATGAATAAATTTCAATGCAATCACATCATAGGAAAATATTATGTATATAACGTTTGTGTACTTGAGGATATGTAGTGAATTCCAAAGAGGATGACATTCTTCACGTAGTCATTGGTGAAGATGAATGTAGCAAATTTGGAAAGGTGACAAATTTTCTAAGAAAATACTTCAAAATGAACCTAAAAAGTGTAAGTTCATCTTGTAACTCCATTCGGATAAAACGTCCAAAGAAATTTTCGTTTGATATGGCTTTTGGACTGAAATTTTTTCGCTTTCATTTGCAAATTTTTCAACATTCAAAGAATCACTTTCTAGGGCCAATAAATACAATGAGGCTGAGAGGATAATGCTATTGTGAAAAGTTTTCTCCTTGAATGTTGAAAAGAGCGAGACAACTTGCTAAATAAACTAAACATTAATAACCTCTTACTTTTTACCTCATTTCTACTTGTTACTTTAGTACGTTGTCATGCCTTTGTTTATGCAAGTATTTCTTTTTTATAAGGCAAAGTAAGAAAGATGGAAAGAGATGAGAAAGGTAGAGAGTAGAAGAGAGAGAGAGACACTAAATTACATTCAGCTGAATTGTTAAACAAAAGCTGCGCAATAGATAAGGTGGGCGTTGATGCGTCAATAACAATGCTTTTTGAGCGCTCTTTCAAACCATTGCAATTGACGTCAAAATCTACGGTTAGTAGCGAATACCCAACGGAAGCAATATTAGATTGAAGAATTACCCATCATCAAAAATCATGGAGTCTTTTCAGAATCGTTTTCAAATTTATTTGTTTAGTAACTAGGAAACGTTCCACTAAACCTAACATACGATAAGTGCTTTCCCATTTCGATAAGCTTCACTACCAATAAAGACGAATTTTAAAATTTAGGTTATTACAGTGATCGTCAATAAATCTCACTTCTTGAACATCTTTTCTCATATCCAGAATTAGTAATACCTGGAAAGATTTGGATTTGCTTCGAATTTGTGCCATATTTGTAGAGATGTTCCATCTTTTCTATACATTTAGAAATTTAATTGCTAGCAAGAGGTTTTTTATATGGCTTTTCTAGAATGCTGCTGAAGTTCAGAACAACAGAAACAGCGAATAATCACATGAACTAGAAATCATCTTTCATCGTATTAGGCTCAGATGATAATATAGTCAAAAGTACTGAGTGGGATAATAAGTATAGAGGTAGAACAATGCTGAATAATTAAAACATGAAAAAACTCATACAGCGCATTTAATAAAGGTCGGCTGCCTAAGTTCTCATATTCATCTGATTAGTGTTTCATTTTTTAGTGATAAGAAATAGAAGAATGTCTTCGAATCGAAGGCTCCTTTGAATTTCTTGATATAGATTTGTTCACCTCACTTATTGCATGAACGAAATCAGAGAACAGAAAAAAGATTACAACATACTAATAGAAAACTAAAATCAAGAAAGCGTTGTACAACTTATGGATGCTGAAAATCAAAGCGAGAAAACTTTTAACTTCAGAGGAATAAAAAGATAGGGAAAACGCAATCGGCGATCAACAATGCCTCTTGCCAAGAATGTCTTCCAGAAATAGAATACAAATATGCAATAATATTAGAAAAATAAGGTGCATAGCATAGTGGGCGGGATGTAAAAACTTTGGAAAGAGGAATGAGGCAGGGGTTTTTTTTAGTTGCATCTTGTATAATAGCGTCATCAGCAATCAATCACCAACACGATGCGACGAGAATGTTGTGCTTCATCTTTCTGTGAACACCTCATACAGAATTGCACTCTTAGCTTGCCTGAATGCATCGAACGTTCAATGCTCTTCTATTCTGATGTAACATCGAACGTGAATGTGAGAAATTGAATTACGGCATATCGGCAGAAATGATATTTGAAAGATACCGATTCAAAATCAGGTAAATTCTCAATATACCTTATCGAAGTGGATTGTCGAACTTGAATTTATTAGAGAAACTTTATGCAGACGATAGCAAAACACTTCGGGCAGCTTTTGGAATATAATATTGCATAGGAATAGTGGATCTCATTGAAAGCCATTAGTTGGTAACTCACGATCAGTATCCTTTGATATTAGGCATCATCAGATATTCACTCAAAAATTTTCACTGCAACGAAGCCATTCCGACTTCAAAAAATTAACATTATATTAGCACACTGTGAATAGAATCGTTTAAAATTATCACAGAAATATTTATACAAAAAGCATTGTTAAATTATAGAGGCTAAGAGTTGCCATTTAACGCAACTTACCACGTGGAATACATTCGAGTTATCTTCCCCAACTAAAGTTGCAATGCTGAGTTTTGCGTCGAAAAAAGTTGTGCAAAACGCACAAAAACTGGGCAACTGTCACAATTAGCACTTCCTATCATCAAACATTTGATGCAATAAAAAATTCACAGTTATTTTTAAAAAAAAAAGCAACTCGATGTGACCTTTGCAATATCGATAGGTGCAACTGATATTTGTTGAAAAATTTGTCAACTTGAAACGAGGCGAGAAAAAAGGCGAAGAAAAAATTTCTTCAATCAGCTATTTCTTTTCAATTCCGAATTAACTGACAAGCAAATGCTAAATTAGAAATGTCGCATATAAATAATATAGCATCATTTGCTTATTGCAGATTTTGCAATAAAAATGCATTTATTCTTTTGCAGAGAAAAGTAACGATTTACATTCATGTAACGATTGTAGATACATCTGATCACGAATATTTAAAGGAGCAGCTTTCTCTAACCTTTTTCGCTTCTTTAAGACGACTCCAGTTCACATATACCCAGCATCGTCCGTTGGTAAAATTTATGTATGTTCTACACGTTTTTTACAAGCATTACCAAAATGAAATTTTCACATTTCATTATGTACCTGAGAATTTTATTTTCACATTTTAGGAGAATCATGACTATAAATAAATATTGAAATTAGCCACTCGAAGGAAATAAACTTCTGAAAAGAAAGAGTTGAAAAAATATACCTGAATTACAATAATAATATATAATGACTTCCCACACATTTGTGCTATAAATGATAAATGCCTCAGGAGCGAAGCGTTTATAAAGTAATAGTGATAGAGATGATCGTTTACTTCAAGTTTTACTGAAATGTCATAAAATGAGCTACTCATCATTATTTGAGAATATCAGTTAGGTATGTGTGACTAGAAGACTGAAAAATCGAATCTTACAGTTCCTTAATGCTAAATCAGGCTCTTCTATCACCTGAAAAAAGAAAAATAGTGCGTGCAAATTTTTAGTAAAAAAGGAGATATCATTGTTTCTTTAACAACGATATATGAAGGCATAAATATAGAGCATAAATATAGCAAAAAAAACTTATATTGATTAATTTGCCGAGGTTTTTTCAAATGAAGGCTCCTAATGGGATAAAATGACACGAAATAGTTACTTCTCTGCTCTGGAAGGTATAAAACTTCTCATGCAGAAACAACTTCCATGGTGACAGAGAAAAAAACAACAAGTAATTGGAATTATAATATTCACGCTTGAAACTTTTCAACGGTCACTATTTTTTTGTTAATATCCCCTCTCGAACAGAACGAGGTGAACCGACATGTTAGCATTCGATAAGTAAGAGACAAACCTATGTCTTCATCGTTCTTTGAAATTTCTGTTTAATGAAACTTAGAGAGGTAAAGTAAGCCAAAAGAGGTAATGTTTTACTCCTAAAAATTAATGAAAGAAAGTTTAGTTCTTCAGTCGTAATTGCGATGCTCAAGAATTGCTAAGTTTACACTTTCCTAAACAAATAAATAAAATTGAGAGGAAAACTATGAAGTTAATAAGAACTAGAATTCTTTGAACAGCGAGAAACAATTTAACGCCTGTAGTCGTTTCGCATTCATTGTAAAATTTTAATAATTGTGCAGCCGATTATTAGAAAGTCCCAAGCAGAGTTTTTGGCTTTTTCTTGCCGAGCTACTCCGCTTAGCAGCTCCGATTACCTTCATAAGCGGAACAAAGGTGAATCGATTCGTCAGCATTGGATGAGCAAAATAGGAGCCTAAGCCCTCATCTTTACGCTATTTTACAAGTTCTACTAAACGGAAGTGATGGAAGCGATATGCGGGATATTTATTCGTAATGAATGATTTGTCGCTTGAAGTAAATTGCAATAAAATATGATCCCTTCAGTAATCAAAAACTATAGAGTAGTCGAATATTTGAAGTTTATTTAGCCTCAGTCAAGAAATTTGAGCTGTTTCAGCTGTGTCAATGGCGCCTTAATCATCACGCCTAGGCTTTTTTCTTGATGCAGAGAGAATAAACAAATCGGATTTGTTAATTGCAGCTTAATAAATTAAAATGTTCCGCCGTTTTGTAGCATGTGACACAAGGGAATTATGGCTAAACAACGAGAATATAATGATTTGATGGGCGTTTCAAGAACACAATCGACGTTTGTGAAATTATAAAGAGAATATAGTGAATACTGAAAATGATCTTTTAAAGAATAACTCATTTGTGCTTCAGAAAAATTGCAAAGGCAAAAATATATGTTGACTAATTTGCAGGAATTTTTGCTTAAACTATTATTCAGTGTTCGAGAAGAAATCTTTTTCCCCTCACAAAAAATGATCAACGCAATACAAACTCCACAAAGACCTAAGCGGTTATATCATTATTCAACGATTAAAAGCCTTGAGACTATATCGCTCAGCACCTTTAAAAGGTTCTTTAAGCTTATTCAACGATGGCAAAACCTTTCAAACCTAATATATCTTCAACATAGAGTGACATAAAAAGAAAAATAGATTCGCGAAAACTAGGTAACAAATTATGCGAAAAAAAACCGAATCATCACAGATTTAATAGACTCTAGGAACATGTCTCTAATTGTTAGCTGCTAAAGCAATATAGACAGTGTTATGGGTTGAGGCGAATAAAGACACATGCCGGAAGACGAAAATAGCAATGCAATTACGTAGCGTTGAGTGTGCACTAATTCATCGTTCAAGCATCTTCAACGCTCATTCAACTACATCAAAGCAACGCGCAATTATGCATCAATTTTATTCGAAAATAATGGTGGTCTATTTATTTAGATTTAATGTGCTGGAAAAGAGGGAACAACCAAAAATCAAATCAAATAAATGGAAAACCGAACGTAAATGCAGTCCACATTTCATTCAGCTAAATCATTTATATCATACCTAAATGCACGCCTACGTTTGAATTCACATACACATACGTTTTCATTAACATTGCAACTGTAGAATTTAACATTTCCGCCGATAGTGCAAAATCAAGTCCTCAATCATATTACAAACTTTCTGATATATTTATGCAATAGCCAATCTCGATTTCGAACATATGTTCGATCACATATAAAATACATCGCATATAAAGGAAGCAATAGGGTATCTTACAGCCAAAATAGCTCAAACATAAAACAGCATACAAATTGGAGAATTGTTTCAATTAGGCGAATTAAGAGGGAGGGAGGTAAAACATGCAAGATGAGGATAAACGTATTTTATTCATTTGCTTTCGAACTTAGCAAATGCATTGAACCAGCATTGAGAGGAAGAAGTCCACTGACAACTGAAATAATTTTGCATTAAGATTGCCTGCAGGAAGCAAAAAAAGGAAGCAACTTTGGACACACCTCTTCCTCTTCAAATGCACGAAAAAATGAATTTGACGCCAATGGAGCAAAAATTTTCTGAAATATGAATCGAACCATAGAGATGGACACATCGCTAAACGAAAAGATTTCCTGCATCGCAACAAGGAATTGACCATTTAGTTATGATTTTCATTCATGATAAATAATATTCTTTTTTGCTAAAAGAATTGGAATTGTTTTAATTTTATTTCCACATGCTTTCACTTGCACCTACATATAATAATAAACACAATAAAATTGATCTTTGATGATGATTCAATTAATCATACCAATGCATGTGATTCCATTTCACTTCTTTGTTATTCTAAGGTAGAAACTTATCAACACCGTTAAGAAATATTCAAGCGATATCTTTCAAAGAAAATCTTTAAAATATGAAAATTTTTAACTAACGAAGAATGCCAACGCTCTTACATTTGCAGTTTCACCGGAGTCATCGATTCAACATCGACGTCATCTTATTAAACTCAGCACCGTCTAGCATAGTTTTTGGTCAGCGTATTTTTGCTCTACGCAAATTTACCCACATTCAGTGTAAACAAGTGTTTTCTGCTCATTTAGAATACAATACCGTTTGTTCCTATAAAAAACAAATAATCTGAATATTCTCTTCCACATACTTTACACTATTTTCATATAATCCGTTTATTTAAAGTGCAAAATAAGGCATCACATTTTGATGATAGTATGCAAAAAATGTTTTCTATGACCTGAGCGGTGGAGAAATAAACGAGGTTTTCAGCTGCTTTAATTGGTTAAAATGATTTTCGAAGTTGATCGAAATTGGTTGGTCAAAGATCAATGTGTAATAAGATCTAGGAGGCGATCATATAGTGCACATAATATTCATCGAGTCTCGTAACTTAAACTTCAATGGCACTAGAGATGAAGCAGTCGCGTACATTCGATCTTGCTATTTGTAGTGGGATATATGCAAAATACCACAAAATTGGTTTCCTTTGGCAACTAGTGAAGCTCCTGTTTTATACGATTTCAGAATTGCTGGATTCGTTCTGAACACTTGGGATGCAACTGAAATACGATTCTTTCTGGATGCCAATTTTTTCGATTTTTATATTTGATACCAATTTTGAATACTATAAGGGTAATCATATGACTTTATTGCTGCAGATTGTTGCAGAAACTTCCATGATGAAGTAAACAACAATGATCGCAGCAGAAAGCCCAAGAATCTCAACACGAATAACGCTTGAATTTCAATAGTACACGAACTTCTCACGCATGTTTTAGCTCCTTGCATCAAGTCTAGGTCTTGATAGTAGCTTCCTGAAAGTATGCTTTAGTTCTACAACTGCATTTCCCCGAGTAGCACGTCCGGCATAACATCTAAAATTTTTTCCGTTTCAATCATATGAAGCGAACGAAGAATTAAAAACATTTTTTTTTCTCCTCTATTCTGCCTTTCTTTTCATCTACATCCTTACTCTCATTCCATCTTATTTTGTTCCATTCCAGTCCATCCTATTCAATACCATTATGTTCTATTCCATTCCATTCCGATCGTATCCTATCCTATCACTTTCCCTTCTAATTCTACTCCATGCCCATTATACTATAATTATATCCACTGCACTACAGTATAACCGATCAATTAAAAAATAGCTTATGTTCTTGTTCAGCCGTGTGACATAGTTTGAAGGTTGCTCTATATATAGGGAATTTGCTTTTTGTTCTTCAATTTTGTAATTGTTAATGAGCAAGAACTCTTCTAATAGATAAACGATAACGTTAACGTTGACGTTAACGAATAGTTGCCACGCAATAATTGAGCATGCAAAAACAATTGAATAAAAATTTGTGTCGTATGCATTTCACATGTTTCTGAGCATTTGGCTGTATTTAAGATTGTAGGAGACAGAATGAGTTGCTAATACGATCGTAGATAGATAGATTGTATATATCAACTCACTCTTAGGCTAGAATAAGAAAGAAGGTGGTAGAATTACGGATTGATGATGTTATAAATACCCACTACGGAGCCACACTGATCTATATGAGGAGCATTAAAAAAACTCCAAAATTTTCGTAAAATCAAGCAAGGTGTTATATGAGAGCAGTAAATCGTAACAACCCGCAGTATAACTCGACTGTTGCAAAATGCCAGTTGCACAGCATCGCGCACCATCAGCTGTCACCAACCCTACGACAGTTGTTTTTGAAGAGTTGTAAATGAAGAGAGCAGCTTCACTACCACTTCCAGTGGGACGATCACATCGAAACACTTAAAAAGTGCCTCTTAAAGACATTACTACATAGTTAATGAAGCATTAATCTTGGCTTCCGTAAATCAATTAAACTTAACTCGATAGACAATAAATAAAAAACAGAGGCAGTTTTATTTCAGGCAGTAAAAGCTGTACTTCGTCGACGGGCAGCTTACGTTTTGCGGCAAGAGGTGATATTCTCCCCAACCATCAGCAGGATAACGATGCCTCGATTGTCTGGTTGCCACCATCTTCGACTGCTTAGGCTCGTCACTTGGACTTCGATAACGACCCCTTTGCGCAAAGCTTAGATCGTCGTTCTTTTCTAGGCATCGTATCGGCAACTTCTAGTGACGATCCATTCTCGAACAGAGGAAAAGCGATATTGTAGTGGCGATTTCTAGCAATGTCGAGTCTAACCGGAATTTCAGGTTTACTCTCACTTAATCAAAGCCTGTTGGTTGATTCAGTCGCTTTTCAGAGTCATGTATGGCAAAGTGAGTGATAACAATAGTTGGTGCGAACAACTCCTCCTTGCGAGTCTTTCTATGCAGAAGGACTTTTGAACTGATAACTAAATAGTAGGACATGGCAAAAGAGGCATACGTCGTGGTTTTTTTAATGAAAATGGGACAACCTATTGGGGAATTTGCTTGCATTTTCATAGGTACTTATTGGGAAAGTTTGATCTAATTCAAATGGGCTGAGAATTATTTTAGCGTTTTTCATTGAGAGTCTTTGTTAACTGGGTAATTTCTGCAGCGGTAGCATTGCCTGCCACCAAATCGTTCATCCGAGACGATCAGGGCAAATCAACGGGCCCATTGCAGTGAACAGTGTAACAGAACAACCTTTTCACGTTGAATCTAGTCTCCTATGCACTGGTTAGTGCGTACAAAAACGTCTTACGAATCTGACATCCTAAAACATCAAGTCTTTAATTACATGCTTCGCATCAAATACGACTAAAGGACCTCTCATAAGAGGGGCTACGCGCAAAAGAAGACTCCGAAATATGGTGTCTATGGAGGAGGGGGATAGTAGGCAGTGCATTTTTCAGAAATTATTCCTCAATAACTGAAACTTGAGCTTTTTCAGAGTTTTCAATTCCGCTCAGAAGTGCATTCGAGAGAAGGGGATTGATCAGTCAATAAAACCATCACCATACAGTACTCCCCATCTTCCAATCGCATACAACCTGAAATTGCAGAGAGTATGTTAAATGCGCTTACTATACCACTTTGGATGAAACACCTGCTTCACTAATAAACTCTGTTTGCGAATGAAATCTTCTCCAAAATATATGAAGAAAACCACTTCTGTTCCAACCAAATCCCTAGATTGACAGGTCTGAGAAGTATTCGAAATAGTGCAATGTAATTTTCAGTAATATATTTCAACTAATTAAATTTCCAGAACTTTTTCTTTTCTTTTCCGATATTTATTACATGAGCACAAGTTTTCTGTAGGAGAAGACAATAGGTATAGAATAATGGAAGGAATCTTTGAACAGCAAAATTTTACGCAATAAAAAATTTTCACATCATTGTACACAATTCACTTCGTGACAAATTTTCATCTGTCGAGGCACATAAATATGAAAGAACTCTGAATCGATTTGTGTGTGCAATTTTAAGAACCCATTTGGAGTCCAATAAACCATCTGTTCGTTTTACTCTTTTTTCTAACTTATTATTTATGCTTTCTTTGTGGTTAGCTTTCACTTCAAACACCTGCAATTTTTCATCACCCTATTATCTCATATCAATTTCAATTGCTATGCTTTGCAAAAATTATCCATTAGCAAATGTGCTTCTATAATGTGCACAAAGTCTGACTAATATGCCACCCGTCAATACAAAACAGCTGTCAGCAAAGTTGAAAAATTAAAAATTTATTCATCAAGCCATCTTATCCATGTCAAAACATGATAATTTTATTATCATCTAACAACTACTCGATTTTATAGATCAAAAGTGAATCTATCGAATTATGCGGACTTATTATATGTCCCTAGAGATCTAGTAAAGAATATTTTTGTACATTATTGTTAGAATTTCGCCCACGCATATCAATCCTCAAACGCGATTGCGTATGACTTTATCAATCATTAATGGTTTTTGCCCAAGGCAACAGTGCTAACAGTAGTTGAATGCATCAACTGCAATACGCAATGATTAAAAATTGAAAACGCTATCCCATTCCTATGCCAGGATTTCAATTTTGGACTACCGAATGAACGGCTTAATTCATCAAAATTTAATTACTTCACTAAATTCTTCTGGAAGTACGCTGCAGTACCATTGCCCTCTATGCGTTGAATAGTAAAATCACTTATTATGGGATATACTTCAAGTTTCGATAAGTATGGAGATACCATTCTGAATTTAATTCACCGTTGAATTTTGACAATTCTTTGCATGATCAAGAAGCGAACTCCGAAATCAATGAAATACACTCAATAGCCCGCTTTCATTGTTAACGCCTCTTCAGTTGCTTAGAATGTTCGTTAAACCTATTTGCTTCGTAGTGAAATGCCAGGTCGCCGTGAAATCATGGTATCGTCATTCATTTTACAGGTGAATTCCGAAAAATTGACCTGTACATCAGTCCATTGACAAATTGGACTTTGAATGTTTGATTTCACGATATTCATTCAATTTGTACGCTATCTACTTGTGACGCCATCTTGTTTAATATTGTCGATCGCCATAGTCTGCAGCAGCACAAATGCAGAAAGGAAATGTAAACTTAAACTAACTTGCACGATCACGAGACATGTCCTATGGAATAGGTAAATTTCCTGTGGTTAATATATATATATATATATATATATATATATATTTATATATATATATATATATATATATATAATGTACACGGATAGTCATAGACTTTCAGTTCGAATCATATTATATTGAACATGTGGCCCTTCTGATTTTCTATCCATGGAAAAATTTGACAATGGATTTTAAAAATGTTTGTCAGTGAAATAAATCTCTCAACATGATATTATGAAGAATTTGGGAAATTCAACGATGACATTTTTAACAGCCATTTTGCATCCTCAGTGATATGTGAAATTCCCTACGCGTGGCAATGAGAGGTAAACATAGGGCATCAATAATATACGCCAAATGGAGTGCGTATTGTTTGTCGTTTTGGCTCTAAGAGTCAATCTTTTCAACGATTCCAGTATAAAAGTCCAACGAACCTATAGATGATAATGAACAATGCGCACATATCCTAAAATGGCGGTGAGCTGTATCTAACTGATCGATAAATCCCAAAAATATTTAATCGTATATTCGTCGAATTTTTGCGCACTCGATTATGTAGAATTTATTTGCTAGAGCTTGTCTTCAATTGCTCTACCAACTGGCTAAAGATAAGCAATTGCCACAACCTGTGTTCACTGTTGTACAAAAATTTTACGAAAAAAAGTTATCTTGGGATCAACGAAGAAATCATCGATAAGGTGCTGAAAAGTTGACCGGTTGTGTGATATAAAAATTTCATTGCAGATGAATTTTTCTACTCTTCAGAAATAAAGATAGAGAGAATTTTCACACTGCATTTATTAGCGCAATAAATTAATGAGCAATGAGACGTAACGTGTCAATCATAATCGCAAAATTTTACATTTTTTTGGCCCATTTCTTTACCAATTGCAAAAAAAAAAACGATTTGTTTGAAGCAATTTGAGGATTCTATCGGATTTTCCGTCAAAAAGCCACAAAAGCCTAAGACCATGTAAACAATTATATCAATAGAATCTGAAGATTGTAACTTAGCCTCCCATATTAAGTCTTTTCGATATTGTCTATCTAGTAGAAGCAAGAGGTTTAAAATTTAATCGGATTCAATGTTAGATCAGCTTCAGAAATCATGAGAGTAACTAATTCTCGATATGCAATGATACTGCGGAATTTTCAAAAAATTTAGCATCTTTCATCATTTTGTTCGATCATTCCTTCATTCATTGATCAATCATTTAAAAAAACTGTCAACAAAATGCAGCCCAAATAAAATGCCGCCCATCCTCTACCAAAATGGTCAAATAAATCATGATGCCGAACGCAGTAGACAATACATACAATGACGTCATATGTAAGCATGAAATGTCAGCACCTGTGAATAACGCTGCATAAATAATAAA
Source organism: Baylisascaris schroederi (assembly GCA_006503575.1). Lineage (NCBI taxonomy): Eukaryota > Metazoa > Nematoda > Chromadorea > Rhabditida > Ascarididae > Baylisascaris > Baylisascaris schroederi. Next base: position 92,145 of record QEWY01001019.1, on the reverse strand, counting down.
GGTGGCAATCAAAAATTTACGACAACATTTCAACGATCCGTTTACGTAAATCCAAATTACTCTCCACTCCAATAAAAATGCTCATAAAATACCAAAAGCATTTTAAGCTTTCTGAATAAACTCCCAAAAAAGATATTCAGGGATACATATTGTAGAGAAGGATTTCTGCGTCATTGGTCTGCGGTAAAAAGTTACTAAATATCAACAGCGAAAGTGCTAATACGCAGAGAAATGATAATACAAAAATGTAGAAAATCTTTCTCGATAATTAGTTTATTATTTCCTTCACCATTCAAGACAGCGTATATGGTTGTATGCAAATTTAGCTGCTCCATATAACATCTAAGCTCACTCATATACGATAACCTCCTCCGCATCATTGTGTATTAATTTCTTTCCAAGAAGAGAAAGCGAATGTACGTCTATACAAGAAATAAGGTTTTAACTTATGAGATAGTCTTATATTTAGTGTGCATATAGCCATCTTTTGGGTTCAATGAGATAACGATTGATTTGATCCATTTTTGTGTCATTTTTGCAATATCATTGCCATTGTGATATCTTTTCATTGTTTATGTATATGTTCATCTCTCCATATATTAATGAATGTTTCAACATACAAACTCAATCAATACCTAAATCCGATAAGTGAAATCTATCAATGATTATCCGAGCTTCTTAGAGGTAAAGTGCTTCCTTATAAAGAATTCCTTATGCTCCCTTAAATGGAAAAAAAAACTTTTACAAACTTCCTTCTAATTAATCATCTCCCTCATGGTTTTATTCATTCTTACTACAAGAAATCTATAAATTCATTGCAAAATAATTTATGGAATGTTGCTCTAAGAGAAATAAATTGCAACTAAGGAAGCTGTTGAGCAGTTGATTATATAAGAAAATCTATATAACACATTATTTCATCGTCTTTTTTTCTAAATATTTATTCAATCGATTGGTTGATTTGGTGATCAAACGCAATTGCATACAGTCGCATAACTTAACTGCTTTTCCCTCATCCTTTCGAAACCATATTATCTCAAATGTTTTTTCTTTGTTTTTTTTTTGCATAATAATAGCGTTTAGATGTTTCGCTTCTTTTGTGAGACGAATGCATTTATGAAATCGGCTGATCGAGAAAATTGAAATTTATATTGGAAAAAAAAGATGGTAAATTTGTGAGATGAATAAAATTCAATAATCTAAAGAGCCGCTTTCTTCGAGCAATTCACATGTAATATGCTTGAGTGTACATCGTTAGATAATATGTTCATATCTTATTCGATGCATTCAAATGAAAATATCTGCATTGTAAATTTCGTGCTTTAGAGGGACTTTCTCAAATATTCGGGTAAATTAATTTGCAATTTTCTTTGCGAATTAAATCATAAATTAAATTAAAGTCGGAAATATTTCTTCGGTTTTTGCTTAAAAAATACTCGATATCTAATTATTAAGTAAATAAATTAAAACCAAATAGGCTTCTGAGCTTCAACATTGCAATCATTACATCGCTGTATTAAAATTCATATAAGAACTACAGGCGATCGCAGTGAATTAACCGATCATAAAGAATTGCTTTTTCAAGTGCTTTGGTTTTTTCCATAGTGCTAAGTGCAATAGATAACAAATAAAGGTTATATTATAACACATTTGCCTGTTATCTTTCACTCGGCTTATTATAATTTAGAACGAGTGTTCTTCGTTGAGTTTCATAGTTTTTATAGACTCATATAAAAAGCAAAAATATTTCAACACCAATCAAACTTCTGAGAAAGTCGCCAATAAATATCACTTTTCACTAGTATATCCCTACGTTTTAGAGCTCTCATCTATCTATATTTGACTACGTCTTTCCTCATTTCTCTAAATTTCGACTAAGCTACATTTTCCCACATATCTCTGCAGTTTGAAATGGACTACACTTTCCCACACTTTTTTGAAATTCACAGCGAATCAAGCCGAATAGCTCTCAAAAAGTCTACAGAGGTAGTAAGGTCCATATTGCAACAATCCATATTTCACTATTATCGGATGGAAATCACGCGTCAATCAAATAATTAGTATCGCTGAGCAAGAAACTAAACTAGATATATAGAGCTGTTAAGTGCAGAAGCTTTTGAATACGGTAGCTCCTTTCATTTTGTTCTCACTTTCCAGATTACTTCCACGTTGGATAGTAACTTTGTATTAGCGTGTATTCCTCGTTACTTACTCCGCCCGGTTAAAAAAACAGCTATTAGTATCTCGCAAGATATTCTAGCTCTTTCCTTCTTTACTGTGTTCCCTTTATTCGTGCACTCTTGAATGCACTAGCCTTATAGTGACAACTTAACATTCGTTGAAAATTTGGCTTCCAAAGATTAAAAAAAAAAATCCAGCAATTATGGAAACCGCTGCCTCGCCTTTTACTTCTTCAATAGCATCAAACTCGCATAGCCAAGGTTTTGGCATCGGATAGCGGTAAAATAATTTTCGAAATCACTTTATTACCATAAATGGTGCATTCTGAAACGCGACCGAGTGATAACTAGACTGCGATGTGAGCGTTTCAACCAATAGAAGTGAAAGGACAGAAGCGATTTGTTAAAGCACACTGAGTAAAGCAACCAGTAAGGAATGAAGAGAATGATACAATATCGATGCAATGAGCCTCGAAGTTTGGAATTTTTCTTCAACTGAGGCACTCAATGACGCAGTCACAGGAAGATGGTAAATTCAACAGGTGTAAAGGTAGAGGATGATCATTCAATACGGCAAATAAAACTCAAAACGTGAGACATGTTTAACAACAAGGCAAGCTATTAAAAAGAAGGAGTATAACGACTTTGACAACAAATATTGATGAATCTACAATTCAATCTTTAAGAAGGGCCGTGGCAGCGCATTTGACAATTTGCACACTTGAAATTATTCTGTGACGTATGGAACGTAGTCAAAGTTGCTGAAATGTTTTGGTGAATTCAGGCGAGCACGCAGAATTGAAGAAATTAATAAATAATTTAAAGAGTTTCCTAACAACTTGAGACGCACTCGCAAGAATGGAAATGCAAGTGTTCAGCTGTTATATTGCCTAAGGCAACCAACTCGACGACTTGAGCACAGTTATGTAAGGTCCTTTTTAGCAGGTAATGTGACGAGCCGGTAATGAAGTAAATGTGACGGGTAATTGAGCAGGTAACAAACTGAGAAGTGACGAGAAATTTCATATGGCGAATCATTCATTACCAATCTAACACATCAAAAGTAGTTTAGTGAATTTAAGAAGTTTTGTTGCACCAATTCTCTATCACCGGATCCCAATGGTTACATCTAACTCTAGGCAATGAGCACGAAAGAATGAACGACATGACAGATTCCTATCTAAGAAAGATTTGGGTGCAAATAATCAATCAGCCAACTACATAAACATCAACTTCCGTTGTATAGAGGCTTACTTCTTAATTCATCTCTTAATGCGGCCCATTCAAAAGTACCGACTATGGAGCGGAATGTAAAGGGCGACTAGCTGTGCTTATGTGGCGTATGGTCAACGACGATAATGACATATTATAAGAAGTCCCGTTTATGAAGCAACGATATTGATATACTGCCATAAAGTTGGTAGCTCAGTTGGAAATAACTTAATGTAGTAGGAAAAAACTTCAAAACCCACCATACACAAAAACACCGATGTAGAGAGCTTTACTATATAGTTTAACGAGTAAACCAAGTAAGAAATAACACCAGAAGGGTAGCACATTTGGAAGTATTTGATCGACAAGAAAAATATTATGATGAATCAATATTTTAACTGTGATTTATTCCAAGATATCAATAATTCTTTGGCCCAAGCTAGAGAACTTTGAAATACTAAGAAAAAACTTACAAGAAACCAACCTGTCTATAAGAAAATTGCCTGCAAATTCTGTAAAACTAAGCGAACTTGCAAGTATACAAGAAACAATTGCCGTGTTTCTTATGTAATAGCATACCCGTCTCATACGTGCAGTAAACTCACCACTGCATCAAAATGTTCTCATGATCCAGAATAGGATCGATGCTTTCATCCGTTTTTCTTAAACTACTTAATTCTTCCTGAATTCTGAAGAAGTGTGAGGAAATCAGGAGGTAGTTAGATATGATCCAGCTCGATTTGCCTCGGTTCGGCTGGAAACTTTACTGGACATCAATACGCTTAAACTCCACCATGTGCATAAGTTGACAGCTGTTGTCTCTCATTTGTTTATTATCATTTGAATATATGCTTGTTAGACAGCGAACAAATAAAATTCTAAAGCTACAACAATAAGGCAATCGAAGAAAATGAGATCACATAGGTAGATCAGGTAAGACGTTGACTGACGGCTACTCACGATGCGAAATCCTGGAAGTAAGAGCTAGATTAAATAAACCAATTAGCAGTTCTAAACTATGTTTAAAAAGATACACAACACTAATGTCCACTAATGCACCTTGTCTGGTACCTGCACATATTAAACATTCGAAAAGTTGCATGCATTTGGCAGCAACTCATGCACAGGTATATATGTACTATATAGGCAGGTGTCTGTATAGTAAATCTTCGAGTGTACAAAGTGCGTATTCCCATTATGGGCAATTACCCAAAGACCGTTCACATAGGTGGAATGTTCTAAGCGGGCAGACATATACGCGCTAGCCAACGTTTATGACGGTGCTGCAAGACATTTCTGCAAGAACTTCCAAAGATAAGGATATCGCAAACGAGGAAACAATGCGAAATGAGAGAACGAAAGCGTCGATTGTCTCAGGAGTTATGAGAACGATCAACACGATCGGTGTGTTAAAATAAACATTCTAATCACTAGGGATTCCTTGAGTGCTTTTCTAACGTTCTATGATGGGAGTGCAAGTTTATGAGAAGACAACATCGCTAATCACTATATTGCCCAGCTGACTGGTAACGACTGTCAATTAGTCGCTATGTTGCACAACGTTGAAAAAAAATTTTTTTTGAAAGTTATTTTTGAAGTCAAAATTTTTGAAAATTTTCTTTTGAATTTTGAAGCCAAAAATAAGTTCGCTGACCGTTATTTAATTCAGATTCCATAAATTTGTCTCGCTTGATGACCAATGAAAATATTCTTTGCTAGCATGAGTAAATCAGCAAGCTTGTGAATGCTTTAGCAATGAGGTACCGTGGACGTTGGCTCAGAGTGAATCTGAGAGTTTTTTTTATTATAAACGAGAACTTTATTTCTGTTCAGTAAATCAAAGAATATTTAGCAGTCACAATCAATTCGTGAAGCATTTTCATTTCACATCATAATCTAAATTCGAGCCAAAATAAGTTCTCAAATTTTGCTGTCTGTAAAAACTTTCCAGCAAAATAGGATCACCTACAATTTTAATATTATTAGTAAAAAGTTTATAGACGTTAATAATGGGCTCAGATGATAACGACAACGTGGTATGTCTCAAACAATCTCAGAACCGGTGTTCTTCATACGTTCGTTCTCTCCTTCCACCTATCCCCACCCTTACATATACTTTTTATAAAAAACGCCTAGCAAACAATTGTTACATTCCATGAAATATTTTATTATTAATCCCGTCGTATTATTAATTCTCCATATGCGAGTTACTGACCGCATCTTGCTGTTTATTGTTTTGCTGCTGGGAAAATTTGTCTTCGCCCACTAATTCATCAAACTTGGAGTGGGCCTGGAATCCGCCTGATGTCGAAAGGAGAAACTTGGAATCAGAGGTGAAATCAAACTTGAGACCGAAAAGGGCATAACTGAGAGTAGATGAAGAACGATGGCCTTTCAAAGATTTAGCCCTATGGGAGTAAATCCCTGCACGCCTTTCACCACGCTTTTATATTTTACAATTTCCAACTTTATCACCGCTGAACGAAAATACTTTTTCCGCAACATTTGTGACATATGTTATATGTGTATACCTTTTCATATTACTCGATATGAATTGTAGTGAAAATAAGTTCCAATTAAAAGAAAAAAGTTAGAAGTAAAACGTAGCAAATGACCACCTCTTATAGATAGTGACTATTTTCAACTTTCGAATTTTCCATCCGATTAATCAATTTTAAATTTGTTTTGATTTGCTCTTTGAAGATCACTTCCATTATCGACTGTTCATTACTGTCGCAACTCTCTCGATAATACCTTTAGATTATTACCACAATAATATGCCGTGCTTTCCAAACGACCTCAAAGAAAATATTCAACGAATAACATAGCAGATTATGCATAAATTTATGAGCATCATATAAATTGTAGGAAATTTTTCAATAGTAACAAATTATTTAACTGAATATAACAAATAAGTTCTAGATGGAATAAGCTGAGAGTTATTTCAAAAAAAAATAAAATAAATAAGTTTTCAAAATTTTGCTACTATCCCTTGAAGGTTGGATCATGTGCTATTTCTGATCTACTAACCAAAGCAAATAAAAAATTATCGCCCAAGAATGTATTCCATCACTCGATAATCTACTGTCATAGGGAAAATGCTAATGCACGCCTATTTTGTCGAAAAAAAAAAGTTGAAAAACCTATCACAGGAACTAACAATATATACACATTTGTATTCTGTTCGGTTGATCATACAATTACATAATTTACCAACTAATAACGAATACGCAAAATAATACCTTCCTTTTTTTCAATTAAGTCGACTGTCCACAACAACCTTCTTTAAACGATTTGTCTTTCTTTGATCCGAATGAGAGAGTGGCTTGCGTGAAATGTGGGCAAATTTTTTCTACCTCTAAATTTCTAGAATTCATTTCAAATTTTTTGGACAAATCGAAGAAAAGTGCAGAAGATTTCACTACGATTTATTCAATACGATGTAGAGTATGCATAGTTAACTTCATGTCTCCAAGCTTAGGGGTTCTCACATTCGAGCTATCAAGCAAACATACAGGCATTCGCACGGACACATAAATACGCATGGATTTGATAACGCCACATTCTGGTCTTACAAAAAACTAATTTGCTAATTTACCTGGAAAAAAAATTAACAAACGGACGTTTTTTTTTGCCTAGAGATTTCCATAATAGACTAAAGCATCTTTTAGAGTTTCTTCCACATAACGTTTCATTAGAAAATATTTAGTAATGCATAATAAGCTTACAGTTTCATTCGCAGATAATCCACTCGCAATACTGCTTCATTGTTGAATGATTTTAAGAGAAGTCGTCGCTTTCAACTTGAGTACTGCTAATGTTATAGAAATACACCCAATACGTGATATTGAAAATAATGAAAATCTACAAGAAATTTCTTTACTTTAAGAAATATTAATATTTAAAATTCATCCANGAGGAATTCTCTTGCAATTGTGAAATTCAAAAACAGGATACTTCTTTGAGCAAGACGGGTGGATTGAGTAGATCGCCATTGTACAAGTTTGACCGTTTATCTTTTGACGAGTAAAAGGGTTGGTAGAGATGATCGGCGAATGTCGGTAGAGGTGTTTGCGAACCGGATGGTGCAGAAAATGCCACCGATGAAGAGTTTGGCAGATATGATAATGAGACTGCTCTGAAAATTAAACAATTATATGCCTATTTCAGTTCAATGCATTTAATCAACAGTTGAAATCTCAGCATTTATTAAAACAAAAAAACTTGAAAACGTGAAAACTAGAATACAGTGCGGAAAAATCAGTTCAATGCATTTAAAATATTAACATGAACGTGAAAACTAGTGTATGGCATGATATGATATCAGCGCTTCAAAGGGACTTCAGATCTTCCCCAAAAAAAGTTTCACATCATTCCACACAATCCTAAGCATTTCGAACAAGCAAATTCAAACCATACTAGGCTTTCTGTTCGCTGAAAAGAACTAATATAGTGGGGAAGAACAGAGGGGATTAGCACCTGTTCATTTCATTAATACTGCCAACAATGATTGGTAAAATAGGAAAGAAATAATAAACCTGGTGCGTTTCTTTTTCACAACCAACTGCATTCGTTTGCTGATATAACCAACAGCGGCATACTCAAGCAGCGCGCTAAATACCATCACAAACGAGACGCCTGAAAACTTGAAATGAGAATCGGATTGGATTCTAAATATGCAAAGAATATTTTCCAATGATTAAATGTCTGTGTCTATCTAGATTCCATAGCTTTCCGAGCATAATCACTGCAGATACAGACAGCCACATATAAAAATACATAGAAATAGACACAACAAACCGTAATGAGCGTTGCAAGTGAAAATTTGCAGAAGCTTATTCAAAAACTAGTAAATGCTCTCTTCTAATTTCTCAATCTTAATTTTTGCAACTTAATTCAACAGCGAGAAATATGAGGCCTTTTTCTTTAAAAAATTTTATGAGAAAATAATTTCACGCCGGTTGTTTTGAGTACAACAAAGAAGATTGTGAAAACAAAGAAGAAAAAATCATGCTAAAAATAATGACGTTATCAAAAAAAAAAACAAGAAACAAACCAAGAAATATATCGATGCTCTTCACATAGGATACTTTTGGCATAGCTGCCTGTAAACAGAAAATATTCCATGTAAAATATGAGAAGATATTTGAAAAAATTATAAAATATTTCATTCAATAGAATAAAAATACAGATCATTTAATAATAAAAATAGAGATTATTTCAAAACAATATGACAAATAAGTGATTATTAGCATGCAAACAATCTTAGAAATAAGCTATACTGAGTGCATAAAACGGAAAAAGACAACAACGGTCGTGTTCGCTTCTCAAATAAAATGCCTTATATGAGCGATTCTTCACAAGCTTTCAAGCACTTTCAGGCTACAGCTTCACAGGAAACTTAATCGACAAAACCATTTAAAAGCAACATTCAATCATGCTAAAGTAGCAGTACAACTCAGTGCAACCTAGATGACGATTTATATAAGTTTTTATCGCTCTCAGAAAAAATTTTGAGTGTAAAACTCAAAAAGAATATCTATCATACATTTGTTGTTGTTGTAAGCGTAGTCATAGTGAGTACGGTAAGCACACCAAGTGCAACACGTGCTGGTGTAGCATCACGACTTAGCCAGAACGATACCCATGAGATGACGACAATTAAAATTGAGGGTAAATAAATTTGAATGATATAGAAACCGATGTTACGCTTGAATAGAAATACACATACCAATCGTGAATAATCACCTTAAACGAATCTGCTTTGTTTCTTCATTTCCCTTCGAGGGATTTTTTGTTTCTCCTTCGTACTAACATGAAATAGAATTCATAGTTTTGATATCTTACATGCAAAATTCAAAGAAAAAGGAAAATCAGACTCCCCCTTTCAACTATACTAACCATGATTTTAATGTATATTGACCATTTTGAAAATACTCCATAACAATTTTGGGTACTTATGTAGGAAAGTGTTACGCTTAAGTATTCACCTCTTCTAAGTTCCTCATTTCTTTCCTATTCGAATTTCGTATTTTTCACGACTTCTTTAAGTTAAATTTTGCAGTTTAATAATTGTTGCCAGAGATACTAAGATTGGCTTTCCTTTAACAAGATTAATATTTTTTAGCGATGGAGTTGATGTTTGATCGGTAAAATTGTAAAGGATGATCTAGATTTCATGGATCACAAATAGTGAGGCTTGATCTGTTTAGCTAAGATGGTTAATACACTTACTTTTGTCGAAAATCGGAGCATGGATGAAAATTTAGCGGGAGAATAATAACACAAAATCATTCAAAATGGACCCATAAATGCGGACTGTAAACTCTTTAAATTGTACTCTAACCTATGTGAATTTCTTTTTTTTAAGGATAGTATTGTTGAGAGTTAATGACTTATATACGCTCACCGGAGCTCTGTTTTTGAACTGTTGAAGTAAACTGAACGTCCGCAAGAACGAATTGCGGCAACTCGAATTCGGAGCGTGATATGGATTCTTTTGATTTGTTGAAGAAGTAAATAATATCCAGAATACTATGTCCATCTGTAAGCATGTACAATTCATGCAGGACCCCGCTTCGCCTAGAGATTTTTTAATACTCAACGATTCCACAAGGTCCTTCGTCAATGCCTAACGATGAAAATTCACAATGACAGGGTAAACAGGCCATAAAAATTGGACATAGAAAGCCCATATTCTTGAAGAACTAAAGGTTCAAAAACCTGACGGACAATTACATTCTTCTCATAGCCGAAAACAGACCAAATGTTGGTCATGATTCTTGAGACGTTACCTTGTACTATTGCTTTAGACTTCCATTTCAGACTTGTGGTATCAACGAATCTGTTTTTTATCTTGACCAGCAATAAAATTTGCTGTTCACAACCGTAAAAACATAATTTCAGCCTCACTGTCTCACTGATAGCGTCGGAGTCATATAAAATATTCATTCGCCTATAAGATAACAAATATCCCTGCTTATACGAAACAGACAAGCGAGATCAACTTGGTCAGTCGGGTGGCAACATTGAGATAGATGATAAAGCCCCAGTGGAGCATTTTTTGGGAGCAGGATGTTCACTGAAATTGAATGAAAAAGAAGTTGATGAGCCGATCGCAATGCTTACAGCTTTCAATTTCGAGTTTGCACTTCTGTGAATCCATCGGGAATAAATGAAGTTTCATATGGCAAGTAGCAGTCACCGTTAGCCTGAAAGTGATCGATGCAACAAGCAGACAACTTTTGAATAGAAAAATTTGAAAAGTTTGAAAAATTTTATAAATGTCAGATAGATTCAACAACGGAATAATATTTCATCAGCAATGAGAAGTGTTTCTGATTGGATTGCTTTTCGCCATTCACAAATGAAACGTTATTACGTCTCAAGTTTCTTTACCCTAGAGAATGAAAGCGTTTGTTTTTGTGCGCTTTAACAAATTTCAATTTGCAAAACGCATCGTGTTGAGCTCATGTCTAGACTCATTTAGGTGCTTACATCTTTCTATATATCTAGTATTTTGAAGTCAAGAACGACTGAAATTAGGCTTTTCGAATTCCATAAAGGTATAGGTAATCTTGAAGTTGATCTATTTATTTCAAAGACAGTTATAGAAACCTAAAGCTGTCAAAGATTTGCAAGTTTCTTACAACCGGCCGAGTTGCATCGGTTTCAAAGCAAAGTGCCTAGTTCACAAGTAAGCAAAATATATGACTACACTATAAGCGACGAATATACTGAAAAACGATCTAGTTTTTTACGGGTAACTATTATCGCTCGACCGATCGGATATATTTGATTGCGGCATTTGTATTTTTCTAAGATCGATTTATCGTATTTTATAAGACGGCATTTAAAAAATAAATTGTTTAGACCGTTTTATTTAAAGTATCAAATTCAAGTCTGCGGGTTGGATATATCAAACTACGAAAAAGTATATGCGGAACAATTTGGTGACAATTGAGAAAGTGAATTCAGTTTGCCTCATTTCTTTACATTTACTAAAGACACATCAATAAAAAATGAGATCTATACATTTCCAAATGACCATTATATTCAAATAACGTTCCTTTCTTTTTCTAAAGAGCACTAGTGTTAAATTTTTCATGAATATATTCTTAGCATAATGCATTATATGTTTTCAGCATAATACGACCAATATGTTCATAAACATAACTGCCATTTTGAGCTTGCCAACTGTTGAAAAAAGTCATAAAAACCCTCAACATTTGTATAATTCAACAATCAAAAACAATTAACCTACCTTCTTAGCTATCAGTTTCTCTTCTTAGTCAATTACAATCGTTGAGGATTTACAAGCATCTACGCAACACTACTTGGTGTATGGATTCATATATTGGATTCTCAGAGGAAACCAATTATTGTAGTATGAAAATGTCGAGCCTCTTCAACAGAGCTAGAAAAAGTCTGGGACGTAGGTGGCGAATTTTTTTGAAATGGTGCATCGATGGCAAATATGGATTCGAATGTTTGTAAGAATTCGCTGAAGATTCGTTATAGATTAGCATCGCTAAGGATTCGCTTTGGAGATTCCCCACAGATTAAAAGCTGTCGTAATCCTTTGCAAATAAACAAGGCAGTTTGAAGAGACGGTGGAGGGAGGGAGCAAAAAACCGTAAATACTTTCGAGGTAGTTAGCAAAGTAACGCTATGTTCGGCATCTGCAACAATATAAGCTTTCTGAGTCATTTATATTAATGTCTAAAAGGAGATATCGTAAAACATCCAATAAAACCCCAGTCGTTGTAAATTTTCCAAGATTTGACAAGAAGTTTTTGAGGGAAGATATTTGCGATGTGAGATCTAGTCATCCTAGATTATTGCCAACAAGTGTGTAAGAAGAGATGACTTTTTTTCAGTTTTTCGGTAAAGTATGTGAAGGTTTCATTGAAGACGTCGTTCTATTCGGGGATAGGGGTATTATCTTCTCAAACCTTGGAGGGGCAGTTTATGCAAGAGGATAGGATTATGGCGGAAAGGTGAGGGGGGAGGATTTATTGAAGATTGAAAGGTTGTTTGCAACCGCTTCGGATTCATTTCGCAATTGGTCATTAGAACTTCCATAATCTGCTTCGGGAAGTAAATATCTCAGAAGTTAACTGCATCAATTGCTAGAGTTAGATGAAAGAAATGAGTAAATATAACCTTTGACTTGTGTAAACGTTTCCATCCGGATCGATACGAAGAAATGAATTATGCGTTGTTGCTTTATGAAAATATGATTTCTTTTCGTTTGGAAAGAAAGTATCCGGTTTCCAAAGTTTTTCCAAATAATCTACGCCAACCTGAAATACTATAAAAACGATATGCATAAATTGAAGCATTGTATACAACATATATCGCAGATTATAAGGGATTGCAATATTACAGAAGAGTAGATGAAACTTTTTGAACGGATATGCCTGGAGGTAATGTTCATGAGGTCAAGCCATTCTCAACTGCTCGGTCGGTGAAGCCATTTCAATCATAATATGAAAGGAAAACAAATAAGAACCTATGGGATCCTTCCTTATGCATATAACTGCACAAGCGCTGCAACCTAAATATACCTATCTCATTACCATGTTTTATTATTTGCTTCTGCCTAATTTACATAATCTGGCACAACCAATGTTTTACAGCAATATTATGTCTTTTCGAACTTTGCAGTATTATCGCAAGTTTTTTTTTTCATAAAATCTCTTAGCACATTGAAGTATCTATAACGCTTTTTAAAGATGATGAGTCAACTCAATGGTTAACTACTTGGTAGAGAGAGAGAGAGGGAGGGAGAGAAAGAGAGAGAAGGGGAAAGAGAAGAGGAGAGAGGGGGGAAGACACATATACATTCACGTATACATACGCACAGATGACTATAATACAATGTAAAATATAGATTTACAAATTTGCATAATAAAATTATTATTTGATTAATCTTATGCAAATATGTAAATAAAGCTTTTGAAGAAATAAAGAACCAAAAAGATTTACTGCTTTATGTCTTGAAAAGTTTTATTACTCATCGAATTTTAAGTTTGAACCCAATGATTGACCATCTAATTGACTGAAATGATTGACTATCACCGTAGAGAATTGATTAGACGATGTGTATTGCGATACACATGAAAACTAAGCTTATCGTAGATGCATCTATCAAATACTGCGTTACCTTTTTTTTTCATAAACGATCGTCTCTTACTCACAAATAATTTTTTTTTCATATTGTATTCAATTTGCATAGTAATGAAGGTATTCCACTAAATGAATGAATATAATTTGAATAAAAATTTTATTTAAAATTTCATTCAAATGTAAATCATCGCTGAGATTCTTAAACATTAGAAAGTTTTCGTTAAAATCGATGAAGATTCGATTCGACATTCAGATACAGATATATTAACCGATATTTGAACGACCAAATTTTTTCCCCACTCTAACCTTTGAGTCGATTAGAACGAATCATATGAAGCAATTAATTTTAATGGTTGCAAAAAATGATTATCACTATTATAGTAATTTTCTTGTTTCACATTTTCATTTGTTCATATATTAGCTATAGCAGCAAGATTCTGAAACGCTTTTCGAAGCTCTCTCTATGTAATTTTGCCATAAGCATAATGAGAATCAGCTATATTCAAATATTGATGCGTATATCTCTCGCAATTATAAGGATAGTTTGAAAAACATAGTGAGATAACGCATCAATAATACTAATTATGAATAGAGTTGAGTGCAAAGAAATCGTATCGAATTTCCTATATAATGATAGTGGTAAGTGAGCAAACGAAAATATCCATCTCTGGGGAGTTTCTAAGCACCAGCTAGCCAATTATGACAGATGAATACCGTCTCCAGCAATCTTATTAATGAAGCGTCAATTCATGATGATGGAAATCACAAGTTCCCGATGAAATGTTTACTTGTCAATTTGTGGATGGAGAACAATTATCCATGAGCACACGTTGGTCGGTGGAAATAGATTAGTTAGGAGAGAAATTTTAAATAACCGAACTTATGTGGGCATTGCTATTTGATGCCTTTTAGATATGAGACCGGTTACAGAAGAAAAGGGAACGAGGGACTGAGCGCTTATTTCAACATTACTCCTGCAAATTGGCAAAGTATACCGTGAAAAGTGCAGCGATATCCAGGGAAAAATCTAATCATATCATACCTCTTATCCAACATCAACATTGAATGACGCGGTAATCAAGATAAATAAATAAATAAATAAATAATAAATAAATAAATAAATAAATATATTTTATCTTTTCTCGTATTATTCTAAACTTATATTGAAGAAAATTTCCGATATATTTTCTAATAAAGAAAGAAGATTCTCGAGGTGAGTTTTTAATAGATTCATTAGCTACCCTATGCATTCTTCATTAGCTAAACGCTTAAATTCTTCGGAATATCTAACCGTTAATGCTTCGATATTATCGGCATGAGTTTCGCTTTGATGCCTGAATGCAAGTCGAGGATCATGCCACGTTTGCCTGAGGTAAAAATCCAATGTAAAATCCTGCAAATATTTTAATTACGATGCATAAAAAATCTATTGGTCACCAAAAATTAGTATGGGAAATTCTTTGGGCAATTTTTTTGAAGGACTTTAAAGAAACGTGTCCTGATGATGTTTAAATTGGGCAAAAAATGAGTTTATATGCTACCAGTGGGCACCTTTTTTTGTTTTAAATTAGACCTCACTATGCTGTCACCTTATAGCTCACTTTGTTTTATGTTAAGTGAACCCTCTCCTCTATCCTTTCATCCTCCCCCTCCCCCTCCCCCCCTCTTACTCTTATATAGCGATCTGGTTTGTTGATTTAAAAATAATCACTCATGGCTGTATAGAACTATTAATGAGCTTTCTTAGTTTGGAAACTTCAAATATGAAGTGCTTGGTATATTTTTTGATTAATAAACTGATCAATATTGATCAAAGAAAGCAATCTTGCTCGAACATTTCTCTTCAAAGAAGAATTTAAAAAAAGCTCTATCTAGATATTTTCTGATCATCACTTAATAGAAAAAAAAAGCATTATCATCCTCCCAATTAAAAGCATTATTATCCTCTTTCTTACATGTTCTTATTGCCACTTTGGATTTTTATGAGACGATAGAATGATATAAAATAAATTTATTCAATGCGATTTTTAGTTCAACTTAGGCTGTTTAAAGTAAGAAATGCATCTTTTCATACAATAAGATGGAAATTAATAATTTTAAATATATTCGTCAATTTATTTAAATATTTCATAAAATGACCATTGTTGATAAATGAATGAGATTAAACTTCCACTCTCATTGTTGATAAATGAATGAGATTAAACTTCCACTCACTTACCATATCAACTTCGGATACTGCACTAATACTCGAGACATGTATCGTAATTCCCACATCGACTGGATCGGCACCATATTTTGGTCTCAAACGTTTATCATAGGTGCTATTATCAGTTAGACGATCGAGAATATTGGAGATTTCTGTTGTATCGGGTATGTCATCTGCCCTAAAGTGCAAATTCACTGATTATATTGTTAAATCTTTTTTTTTTCATCGTTAAATTTTACTATTTATACAAAAGCGCCTGATAGGTTGAGTATTTCCAACTTAAGTTGGTCTTTTCAACTTAACACAATCTAGTATTCGTTTTAAAAAAAAGGGCAATTTTGAAGCTAATAATTGGTGTACAAGACTCAGAGGCATAGGTGATTCTTTGTGGATGATAAAATTGTCTCAGTGGTTAATGATTCAATTCCGAACGAAATGCAATGATTGAATTATCTCAGAGAAATGAATGATGTTTGACCAAAAATTGCAATTAATGGCCCCTATATTACGGCATCTGTTTTTAGCCGTAACCAATCGAAGGTTTCTTCATTGATGGGCATTCGTCCCGACGCACTTAATGCATATTGGAAGACACTATGCGTGCTCTTAAGCAGTTTCGTCAATAATTTCAACGTGTCTCATAGATATTCGAATGGTACTTGAATGTGAATACAATCAAAAATATACGAAAATTCCACTTCGATTAGTGAATATTACTATTATTTTAGTTACAAATATAACAGTGAAAAAATCGATAACTTGAGAAATAATTTTTGATAAATTGAAGGAAAAAAATTATAATTTCAGCGAGTAAAAATTTTCCAACAACATTTTTCAAGTGCTAATAATACTTATAGATATTTATACATCTATTGTTTCATTCATATTTATTAATATAGGCAAGCATATAGAATAAGCAATATTTCTTCGAGTCTATTTTATAGTTATAAACGATTGCATTTTTGCAATGAATTAATAATGTGATGCATTTTACGTAATTATCGAGATGAACGAATCGCTCATATATTCATTTTGCAGTATTAAAACTTTCTTTAAATATCCAATAATCTTAAATGAAATGAAAAATACATACATATAATAGAATTGAGCCGAAATTATATCGTTGAAAATGATTGAAAATATTAGCAAATAAAGTCGATGAATAAACCGCAAACGATACATAATCGTAATGAAACTCTTCACCTATAATTATTGCAAATCGAACATCATTAAAAGAATCCTTCAAAATCAACGTTCATAACAAGCATTTTAACACAGCTGTGCTATAATCGCTTAAATGCTGTGTTATAATCTCTTAAATGACTTATATGGGTAGTGTTATCAATATATTAAAAATATTTTATGTTTGAATATGTCAAAGTCGATAATTGGAAGTTTGTCCCAAAAAAAATTCTTTTTAATCGGATAGAACACGATCGGTTTGCAAAAATTCCCTAAGGCATTAGTCACCAATCTTTCCACTGATTGCTTCAAGAAAAATCTATGAGATATTTTGGATATATTCAATTGAAAAATATTTTTCAACCTATAGAAAGAATTACAAGTTATTGCTTCCGTCTGTATATTTGTAAGACATAAAGATCATATTATTAATTAAAAATGAGAATTTACAGAAATTCCTTAAGGTGACTGATTCAAATTCGCCTGGATTAGTCTCATCTTTACCATACCAACCGGTCATCAATTAGCATAGTTGACATATCAGCATGACGCATATCACTCTCTAACAGCAAGAGAAAATAAAGGCTATGATGCGCATAAATTCGATAAGTTTACATCATATGTTCTTTATCATATGCAAATTTTCACGAAATTCCACGTATGCGAAAATCTCCGTGATCATATATGTAAATTTTTTTTAGTGCGGAACCTTTCTATATATCAAATATTTTCTCCGCAATGTACTGAGATAGTGATAACGTAAACTCAACCAACGATGAGACGTACGATGCGTAGAATGGACTGCTGAGCTGGAGAAGTAGTTTTCAAGAAGAGCATCGAAAAGCAGAATTTAAAGATACTTTATGTCAGTTGGTAAACAAATAAATGAGCTTCTCATCTCATCGAATATATCAAGCTTAGCCGCTTGATAGAAAAAAAAAGGAAATAAATTAAAGGTGCTTCAAGGCGTTGACGTCATCACTTCCCATATGTGAATTGACGAGAATTTTACATGTGAAAAACTTCTTTCGTAAAATTAATGCAGAACAAATCAAAACTCATTGGAAACCTGCTGATGGGAAAATTTCATAAACGTTGAGCAATTATTGACTTTATGACACAGGGATATTCACTACAATTTCGAAAACATTCAAATAACGAACAGATATGTGAATTATTCGTAGGGAAACTAATCTCCCCTTTTTCCCCGCTAAGTCATCATCGTTCCCCTCTCTCGACTTTTCCTCCCTACTTTTCCTCCTTTAAGTCCCACCCCTTATCGCCGTACCTCGCATTGGCATCAGTTTTCTCTCTGTTCAGAAATTTGTGTCATGTAAATGCTGTGATTTACAATTATAGCGAGAAAAAACTATGTGGATTTTTTCTTAAATCAACTTGTAGCCTGTTCTCTCTTCTTTCTCGCGTTGATCATCTCCGCTCATTACACTATGGGAAGGACTAGCAGAAGAATACTTCCGATCAAAGCTGATAGTTAGATGACTCTAATTTGATTGCAGAAAATCTAATAGGCACAAAGCATGGCTCATTGGGGAAACTTCGAAATCGAATCCACTGTAGTGGAAAGTTGAAAAATGAATATGAACAGCATATATGATTATATGCAAATTGTTTAAAAAAAATATACACCATGGGTTCATGTTCTATAGGAATATTATCTCTTCATAGTATGTTCCGTATGTTATAGTATGCGAATTGGATTATCCAATTACAATGGGAAGCGCTCAGCAGGAAATATTTTTCCGAGCGCCCTTGTCTTACACACACTGCTTAAGCGATGACGCATGCCGAATCTATTATGCAATCCCCCTGCTATTCGCATGGACATATACTCGCTATCCCTTTATCTTCCCCGATTAAAAAAGGGGATGGCAATGCGAATTTCTGGAATTTCAAACTATTATGCATTCAGATGGCAAACAATGACTTTAAAAATATTGAAAATATTCGTAGCTGCTCAAAAACATCAAAGACAACGAAGGAGATGTGAAAAAGAAAAGCCTCAAGCTTAAAATTTTGTAAGCTTCGAATTCTTGGCAACTTTTTCTAGCCACTCGCGAGTAAATATAATCGCGAGTGGAAACATGTGCCATAGAAGTTGGCAAAGTATACAATTGGCCAAATATTTTAAGTCCAACTTCAATGATCAGCCAGTTGAAACAAGCGAACAAACAGAGGGATGGATACACACTACACATATGCATACATACGACATTACCGTAATGCACTTATTCGAGAAAACTCGCAAAAACGCACAGGAATTACGAAATAGGATAGTGTCGTCGCTCAAACAGTGATTTCTGGAGTCTGATGGATATTTGGAATTTCGCCGAGGATTTCTGGTGCGAAATTTAATTTCGAAATCGAGTAGGAAAATAACTAACCTATAAAATCGGGGCAAAAATAACCGGAAAACTTTTCGAAACTTGAGAGGGAAGATGACAAGAATACAGAGAGGATTCCTAAATGCGGTTTTAGAATTGCCTGTAAGATTGTACACTCTGTTCAGGGAGCAACAGCAATATTTCAGAAGTGTTCAAATTTTGTCACCTCACTCCATAATGAGCAGAAATTGAGTATAATCTATCATAGAAACAGGCGGATGCTAAATTCTATTTGCTTTAACCCACTCGTTATGAGTCGCTGATTTTACCTCCTCAAAAATTACCTTAAATAACAAACAAAGAATCAGAGAGCATTCAATGGGGTTTCACAACGAAAAGTATATTCCTATGGTCACTTTGTCGATCCTCGCAACGAAACCGAAATCATTCGGGTTAAGAAGAATATGCGAATTTAGAAATGAGTGAGCAAACAGCCGAAATAGGGAGGAGCACAACGTCCGTGTGTGGCTGTAACTGGCCGGCTGCCCACATCGTCATAATGCTTTGTCCTGCCTTAATGCACATAAAGCCCATTGCCATTGCGCATGAGCCTAGCTTGCCAGTTCTGAATTCCATTCGAAGTATTTTGAGTCAACATCTATTGTTCGAGCGATTGAGTATGTTCACTCAACACGTTTCAAACGATTGCTCTAAAAAAATATCACCCTATATTTAAAGGTTTTCTTTAAAATAGAAAGACTAGAAAGTTTAGGCGTCATGCCTCGAATTCAGTGGTAGAGGTGACATTCAACGGATTGTGCAAAACAACTACCAAATCTAGACTTTCGTCTAAATCCTGGTTTTGTGGAACTATGAGTGGGGTAAGGGGGTGGGGAGGAAGAGAAAAGGGAGGGGAGGAAACGGAGTCATTGGAGTCAACGAGACCATTTCACATAGAAACATCAAATACCTTCATTATACCACTGATTTGAAATATGCAACAAATTGCATATCAAATCTAATTTCACCGATTAGAACGGCAATTTTCTACGATCCACAAAGTGAATAAAAGTGCAGAGTGGTTGACACAATATGCGCTCTTCAATTTTGCTCACCTGACCAACCGGCTTTATATGTAGCCTGTAAATAATAAGATAAGATACCGACCGCTTCCACAAATGCTTCGTTTTTTTCCGGACATTGCGTCATTTAAAAATCCGATTGACATGGAATGCATATGTTTTTGCCGCATCTAGGTTATTGTTTATGCCGCTTTTTGAAACTGATTTATTAAGGTTATTGATGGTATACGAGGTTATCTATCCTATGATTCACACTATACACATCGAATTTCATAACTTTTGCTTCATTTTTTCTGAAGTGCGACTGCCACATAGACAGACAGACACGCGCCGATGTACATAATCACAGACACGACTTCACGATGTACGTCAGCGAAAACAAGTAAAATTCAAAACCATAAATAAATATATTTCTTTAAAAATGGCTAAACATGTGATAGAATGAAATTGATCCAGAGAAATCGGCAAATAATAAAAGCATTGCAATAAAAAGTAACAAATTACGAAACACATAGTTAAGCTCCATCGACGAAGCAATAGATAAGAGGCGAGAAATGCGTGCGTCTGTGTGCTTCTTATGTGGCTATGTGCGCACATTTGTGTTCATATATGTGCTTTTGAGTATTGCGTGTATTTTTGAATGTGTGTTTATGTACAGCAGTGTCTATGTTTGTATCTCAGTAGATATGAGTCTGTGCGGCAGTTCAAATCGTGTCGTAACGATATTCGACCAGTTGTAATCTCATCAACCCCGCTTTCGATCTGGTTAATTCACATATAAAAGAAAAAAAGGAAAATGATTGCTGACTGTGCGAAATAATTCGCTAGCTATTATTTAGACGGTGGCAATTATTCTAAATAGCTAAAGTAACCTTCTGTTTTACTATTCAACAATACCTTTTCACAGAAAAACATTTCGATCGTGATTTTAGTACATGCAATACTTTTTTTTTAGTCTCGCCTTGATGCTTATAGAGTTTTTTATTTAAAATACTGTTCCGTACCATGCTATCCTATTCTAAAACGTGAGCGCTCCGATGGAAGGTCTTTGGATCGTTTGGATCTTCACAGTTTACATTCATAGAAGCTTTCCGGCCATTGCAAATTACGTACAGATAGCTTACAGTTTGATCAAACCTCTTCATGACGCTGTGATCGATTTCCACACATTACAGGATGATCTCCCTGCCTTCCCTTGGGCGGGTAATATCTGACGGTTAGGTATTTTTCATGACAAATGGGGTGTAGCTGTGCCTTAGCTTTCATAATGAATGCTTTCAAGACTAAATACTTTGTCTGTTCCATTGCTCGACAACGGAGTTGGAGAACGATTGGTACGATCTGCCCAACTCTTCATTGCTCGGAGGTTTTCAAAAAAAAGCTAAACAATCCTATTGTATACTATAAGCATGGTAAAATAGGTGCTTAAATCATCATACGAAAAGTTTAGTTTTACTCTCAAATATTGCTATGAAGTTTAGCCATCATGCTGATATAAATATCGTTTAAAACATTCAGAAAATATTTCACTTGTATCGTTTTTTTTGTGAAGTATTTCCTGATGCGTTACATTACAAATTGTATAGCACAATTTAAAGAATATTCAATTTGCTAATATTGAACATTACTAATTTCACTCGAATTTTCCTTGATTTGATAGAAAGCAAAAAGCAAAATCTTTTTTTTCCTTTCATAATCTTTACAAGAATTTTAGATTGAATATCGCATTTCATAAATTTCATTTCTGAATTTTCTCATTATCAATTCTCATATCGCCTAGATTCGTTAATACGAAAAACCTTTCCATCATCACGAGCACACTTGATTCATTCGATCTCCATTCTTTTGCACTTAACTTTATTGAAATCTGCTCTCCCTTACTTCAATTAATGGTTTACACCTCTATATACCTCTTAGTAGTTTTTTAAAATTTACGTTGTTGCATATTATATTCGAAAACTGATTAAGGAAAATTCTACACATCATCTCTTCAACGTCAGTACTGTCTTCTTGCAAGTTTTCATATTTCTTTGTTTATTTGTGAATAAGGCCTTTACAGCTGTGATAATGCAATGCCGCGAAGAATGAAACTAGAGTGATTGTTGAGTTGAATATTACATAGAGATGTATGACCTTTGTATTAGAAATACGATATTGCTGTGAGGAGATGAGGATATATATATATATATATATATATATATATATATATACTATTTTGATAATTGGGACTGAAATGGATAGGAAATTGAGGTTATGCCTTTTTTGCTAGTTTAATATAGCCCATTTTAACTTGTATAGTATTGATATGGGCTATATCAATGCTATACAAATTCCGTATGTGCTAATCCGTATATGCCAATTTTTGCTACGCCTCTTTTGGTAATAGTCTGCAAGTTCTTTCTTATATAATCAGTCAGGTTTATTCGCTGTGCAACATTTCCAGGAACAGGGAATCTTCGTAGTGAAAAGAGAAAAGATAAAAAATTTCTCTATAGATAAGCAGTATATGAAGATAGCATCATAGAATCCTTTAGTGACATATTCCAAGCAATCAATCATTTGCTATAGATTTTATTATTTACTTCTCTTAGCAAGAAAAATTCATCAATAATAGAAGATATCGTGGAGACATCAATCATTATTTTTATATTAAAAACCTGTGTATGACCTCAAAATGTACTATTTTACAAGAATACTATTAAATGCTGAAGAGGGTAAGGAGCGCAGCGCCCAGACAGGGCTCGATTAGATCATTTCCCAGTCATAAATCACTTGAGACAACACTTTCTCATTAAATTTGCATATTTTTAGACACTTTTTAGTTTTTACAAAAAGCCAATTTTGACGATGCCACATCTGCTTCCATGTATTATAGGTGTGTTCAGCCATATGAGATAATTATTAGATGCAACAGAGAAATTTTGTACCAGTAATCTACAATAGGTATGATTCTAATCTAATCTCTTTAGGAATGATCATCTCCGATGTGAATTACTGACTGTTCAAAATATATTACCATAAAATGGATATTTCAATTCTATTCTATAGCCGATCAGAAACAATCAATAAATAAATTTGACATAACGACTAGTATAAAGCGCCAATCACTTATGGAAAAGTATAAGACTTATTGTTGCTTGAGATTCGCCAGATTTCAAATGATTCCACCCCATCCCTTCACTTCATCGCATCGTTTTTGAATATTCACATTTAGATTAATAGAAAATTTTGGAAGAAAATGCAATCATGCTAGACACTCTAACATCAATTCCCATAGGTATTCAACCAATACCAATCCGAACTGATATTCTGGTGAGGGAAAGGCCTAAAAAAAGGAATGTTCATAAGGTAAACTTGTGAAAATAATAGGTGGTAGAAAATGGACAAATGACAAAAAATGGAACATTAGTTAACTAAGAAAAATAATAACCTATCAACAGAATATAATATTTACCTGACTATTACGATTTCGACTTAGTTATCATTCAACCGCCAACTCACAATAGTATTAGCGCATATAGAAAGCTCACTATATTACAAATTATTTACAGCAGAATTTCCATCATTTGCAATACGTTTTCTTGTTAATGGACAACAATTGGATGGAATGCTGCCTCTAGGCATTTCATTGCTTAAAGCTCCATACTTTGTTTCTGGAAGAAAAACATCGAAGAGGAGCACATCGAGGAGTGCCATCGAGATTATAATAGCATATGGCATCGAGGAATGCAATGTCGACTGAAAGAAATTCATCTTTCTATAAGGAATAAGATGGTGCTTAAAAACTGTTGTTCATTGACTGCAATCTTAGCAGTCAAGTATTTATGCATATGATTTTCATCTTAGAATCGTCATGAAGTTTATAAGCATCCTTAGCACTTCATAGTTTCTGAGTTATTTCCTCAGCACTAATTATATATTGTGGAGGACCTGTCTGTCCGTCCATCTGTATATACGCATATTTCCGCCTGAAAACTATTGAACCGATCGGAGAGGTTTCACGAACTAACATCCAGCTTCCATAATTTCCAGTTACGAAATTGGTTCATACTGCTCTGCTCAACATATAAAGTAGAAGTTAAGTCACAGAACAACGAATCTTTACGACATTCATAGGGCGGTCGGATCAATAAAACAAGCAGAGAAATGTTTTCAGTCATATTTAGAAAAAACACATTCGGAGATTAAGAGATACAGTGGCACTTAAAAACGAATGAAGAATATAGGAAAATACCCAAAGTTAACAAGGTTGTTACTTCAAGTACCCTCTTTGCAAAAGTACTCTTTGTACCTTTTCAAAAGTACCCTCTTTGCAAAAATATGCTTATTCATCCGATGCTTCATTGCATCAACATCAATGACAGTGTTATCGACCTATATTACGTTCGCGATGATGGTATAAAGTATAGGCGAAAATGGATAGAAACTGATTGGAGAAAGCTTAGAATCGTTGTCGTTTAGAACAATCTCACTTTGATTGATTATCTCGGCGAGATTGTCGCTAACTTATGTGCATCAATTTCTTTTCGTTCTTTCCTTCTTTATTAATCTTCGAGTACATTGAATCCATTTGTCATTTCATTTATTTTGATTATTTCTACGAAATCCAATAATGCAAAACATTTCTATAAAGTATAAAATGGATGTAACAAAAAAAAATGAAAGAGAAAATTCCAATATCACGTGCATTTTGATCAACGAGGTTCTCGTTTGCACTGTTTTGTTTGTTTGTTTGTTTTTGACTCCTCTTTGTGCAATCATACTAAAGCGGAAATTTTTTCCGCTGCAAATCCACCGCTTTCATTTGCAGTTTCTTTTTAGGAAATGCATTTCACACTCGTTTTCTCAATACATTTAGTGCATTTTCGCTCCATTTAATGCACTTTTTGTTATATACTTCTTTTATTGCACTTTTGTGTTATATGCATGAATGAATTGCATATACCACGTGTATGAGTGCTACCGTATTAACGAGTTATTGCGTCAATGCAATCATAGACAAACCAGGTGCACAATTAAATAAAACAACATGCAAAATAGTGCCATCGTTGCAGAATTGGCCATATTTTTAATATTTTCGATTAATCGAAAATTCCACCATTTGACTGTTGTTACCTTCGTTCATCAAGCGCCTACTTCCTTGCTAAATTTTCCTTAAAGTAGTCCCCATAAACTGATCACTGTTTCGGCAATCTGCGTTTTGGCAGTCGGTGTTTTCGCATATTGGCGTTTTAGCGAATCGACGTATTAGGAAGTGGGTGTTCAGAAAAATCTTTGCAATTAAAAGCTGGAGATAGGTATGCAGCCTTCTTTAGGTGTTGTTTAAACAATGGTCATCATATATGAAATGTGCCTTTAATGCATACATATGTAAATGACTTTATGTGCACTTCTCAGGCTGTAGATTGGTGGATACGTTAGCGACGAAAATATTAGTCAATAAAACCATTACTGTAATCAGATGTGCTCAAAATAAGAAAAAACAAACCATGTAGAAAATTTGCGGTGCAACAATACCTCCAATGCGGCCCCATGTAAGTGCATGAGCGCTAGCAATGTTTCGTATTGCTGTTGGAAAAAGTTCAGCGTTTGTGATTCCATTAACCAAGAATACCGTCGCTGTCATTCCAATAGCTAGCAACGTGAACGCACGTATTTGGAGTTTATATTCGAATGCAATTTCTGAAAATAGCACAATTAACCTGTTTGTTTGGGGCGCAAAATATAGGATAAGCGTCATATCTATAGACTCGACGAGCACAAACACAAAATAGAAAGGATAAAACAAGCAAACATATACACTACATATAAACAAACATATATGCCTTCCCTCNCCCCCCCCCCCCCCCCCCCCCCTTTCCATTGTTATAGTAGAAATATGGAAAGTATTGACGTATATTTACGTTGTGAAAATTGGTTAAAGTGGTAAAAATTGTTGGTAGGTTTTACAAAATTGGTGTTATATTCGTCTTCAAGGGTGATTGACATTATGACTCTATCAAGAAAACGATATTCACTGATATAATTGCGTAAGCGGTTCGCGCCTCATTTCCGTTGATTATATTTCGCGTTTCTCTTCGTCGAGTTTTAATTGATTCTTAATTGATGACTATCTTCTTAACTCTCGCTACAAGATATAATTCTTATTTCCGTTGGGATGTGCATTATAGATGATCATAATAAATTCTTCTATAGAACACTATTATTTATCGTAGTTAAATCATATAAGTTATTAACTCAATGCAAAACGTTATGCGTTCTAATTCAAATTTCGAAATAGAAATGAATTCTCATAAAGAAATCTTAATGATTAGATTATGATTTCCAAATTTTGAGCTTCTATCTGGTGTTTTTAAAAATAGTTGATAAATATCATTGATTGAAGATAATGGATTAGATATGAATTAGTAAATAGTACAGCTCGAAATAATACCAGTCGGGAGCACAAAAAATTTGAAAGAAAAAAAACTGAAACATTCTTTCAAGAGAGTAAAACAATTTCCATTTGATACAGTTTAACTTATATTAGGAATAAAGTTATGAACAAACACGAATGCAAATATCACAAATGATAGAATTTAGTAAACAAACAAAAAGAAACACATTAAAATAAAAAGAAATAAATAACCTACCGAAATAATTCACAAAAAGAATAAAAGCAATGCCAATAACGATTCCTAGAAGAGCGAACGTATGAATTACTTTACGACCAATACATTCGAAAAAGTGATCCACAATTGCGATTAGCATATTCAATACATATCGAAAGAGACCAAGCATTGCGGCATTTATATATAATGAGCCTGAGATTTTCTCCAAATTGAACATCAAACCATAGCTTATTGCACCCACCGAAAAACTGTAATTCAACATCACTTTGATTATTAAATCGATAATGGGTTTTTACATTGGAATTAATGTTCTGAACAGGATATTAGGTGACAGTATTATTCTAATTCCTTGTGCAGTGAAAATTTCTATTTGAGGAAAGCAATGAGGATGAGAAGAGAGAAGGAGTGGGTAGAGGGGTGGAGGAGAGGATGAGAGGAGGGGAAGAATAAAGAGAAACGATGAAGTGCGAAGAAGTTGCTAAAATTTTCAAATGCTCATAACCTATAAGCGACAACTCATACAATAAAAAATAATAATAATAATAAGCGTTAGCTTCATTATTTAATAACAAAATCACTGCGGTCTAAAGTCTTAAATTTCCCTGTGGATATTTGTTTTTGTGCCTTTGATAGAAATTCATTCAGCTTCTTAGTTGGGGGTCTCGCTTTTATGTTTCAATCCTCACTGATGTCAAACCTATTGGAACGTCCTTCCTGGTGTCAATCCTACTGCAATGTTAATGTGAACCCTAAAAATACGAGGTAACGCTAAGTGTACGCTCAAAGTTGCTAAGAGTCTTCCCATCCAGACCTTAGGGTAAGATTCTTCCAGAAATTTAAAGTAGTATATCTCCTTTTTCCTCAAAAAATCTAAGTCATTAAGTTAACATCATAAATTTCATTCATTTTTTAAATTTTTTTCCCCAAGTAGTTTTCTTTTTTTTTAATATATAAAAAATGCCCTCAAAAAGTGAATTCTCTCAATGAAATATTGCACATCAATGAGTATACAAAAATGAGAAATGATTAAATCTTTAAAAAATTCATATTATTGGAATTAATTATGGGAAATTTCTACTCATTTTTTCAATCTATACTTGAGAAGTGGATATTAATTGTAAAATTTAAGACCCTCAGTTTCAACAAAACGATTAAAAAACCATCAAAAATGATTAAACATTTCAAAAGCTTTAAGACGAAAATCGTCTTTGTGAGCAAATTTTTTAATATTATCGACACCATCTCCCATTCACAAAAGATCAACTGCTGAAGTAAAGGCATTCAGATCAACCTTATTGCCCAATATCAGCGTTAATCACTTTTAGCTAAACAATAAATGAATAAGAAGCTTTAGATAGAAATTATAAAAGGTGAAACTGAATCATTTACTATACCTCACAAAAATTGGTGCAATAAATGATTGAAATTCTTAAAATTTTTCTTGCTATATGCGATCATCAATTAGGATCACCTAATTTACGCTGAAGTATTATCTAAAAATTTGCTTGAAGTGGAAATATTATTTACATTTTAATCTCCTATATATGTCCTCACATAAAAATATACCTCTTGTTGTATATAGGTTTCAAGCAGCGTTTCACTATTCTCATATTGTCTACCGTTGCGTTTCGCAGTTATTCCCCATATTGAAGTTTCTTTCAGCACGTTTTGCGCTTCATTCATTCGTCCCTTATCAACGAGCCAATAGGGACTCTCATATAAAAATCTGAATGCTGCTCAGAAATCTTTCATATTAAAGCAAATATTTGATGTCCAATATTATTCGCTGAATTCATAGCAAACAAAGTTTATTAGGTATACGATATTTGGTATATATTAGGTATATGATATAGGTTATTAGGTATATATGATATATAGTCATTATATTGGTATATATTCAATTTCCTTCTCGTGGATATACTAGAAAGCTTGAATCGTGCAGATCCCTTTTTTTATTTAGCGAACATATTTTACCGATGCCGAACCTTTAGTGAATAAATAAATAACTTTACAAATAGCGATGCAATTAGAGCATCCTTAGAAAAAGCATTCAATATAAGCAAATGTTAGGAGGAAGATTTAGTTATAGGAATAAAAATAGAGATAATCGGTGTATTTAAGAAAAAATAATATGGAAGCGTAATTTATGCCGCTTCATTTATAAGCTTGATGAGAATGACTAAACGATAACTATGGTAGTTAGAAGTAGAAAGGAGTTAGAAAAGAAAAATGAAAAATACTTTAAAAAAATACTTACAAAAAACAAATGGGTGCAGGTGATGCGAGTAAATTCATCGCTAACGAAAGTGAACGCCATTCGCCGCTCAAATATGCAATTAAAGATAGAATGACAAAATTTGGCGACCAAGTGACCAAAGTTTTTACAGCGAAACGAGCATTAGTTGGCACATTTTCAATAATGTATACATACATCACCCTATAAAACATAATACGTTATTTAGGAAAATTCGCTCATTTTTATGAAAAATATTTTTTCAAGTTATGCAAGGCATGGAAGTTCTAAAATGATTTTTATAAAAGTTTTTAAAAAGTTCTAAAACGCTTCAATAACAACAAAAGTATAAACTTTCGCTATTCCGGCTAGCATACATCAATGATGTATCTTCTTGGTGGATTCATGCGATTTGTGAAGATTTTGTTCAAAACAACATCCCGCTATATCAATTGCTAAAACTCAATTAGATCGAACAAAACATTATGCTGGATGATCGTCTGGCAATTTCAGCTGAATCAAAGAACCTAAGTGGACTACTATTCAGTCTGTTCGAGTATATAATGGAATAAATGGAAAATATCTTCATTTACAATCAATCATCGAAAATTAAAATTCATTTACGTTGAATTACCACCTACGAAAATGCCAACAATGAAACGAAGAATAGTGAATGTGATGAGATTATGAGCGAATGCGCTCATTGAACCCGTTACGATTGTGCCAATAACACAACATAAACCCACCTGAAATTTCGTTTTATTAAAATTGTGTTTGTCGCAACGAGGTGGGAATTAATCACACAATTTCCTCTTGTGATTTGAAGAATGCCCATCAGGATTCAAAAGATTTATAAATCGCTTCTTAAGTAATTCAAGGAGAAAGTTGAAAAATGTTTTGGAGAATCTGACACAATCCGGGACTTCATGTTCCGTTCAACGCAACAATCAGTCATGGAAACGATTGATAAACTTTTTTTTTGAATCTGGAAAACATCCTATAAGATAAGGCAAAATCCGTGCTTTTTTGCAGCGCAAAATTGGAAGTTGAATCAATGAGATGCATAGCCGAAGTGAGAGGAGCACCACAGAAAATGGCATTGTCATGTTATGACAGTGCTAATGAGTAGGATCAATTCGCCATTCACCGTATGATGTCCTCAGATCAAGTTCTACAAAAGGCAGCATGCTTGGAAGCTGTTGACAATACTCTAAAACGGTAGTGCTTCTGGTACCATTACCATATGATTCTTGACTACGGAATCGGTTTATAAGAGTGAAGCACATAGCAAGGTTAGGTTCTATTTCCCTAAAATTCGATTGATTTCCTGGAATTCATATATGTGATAAGAAATGCTTTTGTTTCTGTTCAAATTGGAATTCATGGGTTTTGCGGCGAAAAACTGAGAGGTTGGGAAACAGATGAGTCTCCCGCAGAAAAAAAAAAAAAAACTGGCCTAGATTTGATGCAGGTGTCTCCACTAAATTTTATTTGAATGTTGCAGAATATTGATATCGATTCATGCAGGCGAATAGATAGGTACAAGGGCAGAATTTCTCTAACGTTTTTTTTTTCTTCACAAAAAATCCCCATCAAAACCAGTGGAAATGCATCGAAAGCAATGGAGAGTATATAATCTGTCATTCAGTAGACGTCTAAGTGAGTAGATTTCTTTGTTGGCAGAATAATTAAATAGCTAGATGAAGTCTTATTAAATACGCAAAATCGATTAGCAAATTCATTGAGAACGATTCGACCGACTGGTTGCTAATTCAATGCAGAAATAATCGATTAGCATTCCAATCGCAAGCGGAAATATGCACAATGCAAACTACAATGTAGATTTGCAATATTTTATTCATATTTTACATTCAACGTTGCAAGACACCCACGCAAATTCTCTATAAAAATAAAGTTTATTCTTCTTTAAGCGTTCTCATTGATAGTTCTTCAATCAGTAAATCTTTAAGCGTTGTGGTAATATAACTTTCAAAGTTGACATCTTACTTTAAAATTCGTTCGAAATCATAACTTCACTGGTTTAGTTTTATTTGTATGCGCAGAAAACTTATTGGGAATGCTAATAAGAGATTTCAGAAGATTAAAATCAATGTCGAGGCAGCTATAGAGGTATAGATGCACGATTACGGCAGGATAGTGGCAGGAGCATCTAATGGGTAGATGGGATGAATTCTTGGAATATTCGAAACAAACGATGATTTTGAACCAGATGGGATTCTAAACCGTATGTACTAGTGAATGTTGCAATCATTCAGTTGTGGAGCGTCCCTAACATAGATGATAAGATTGATATGATGCAAACTTGAAAAGCTTGGAAACTTTACGCCGAAAAAATTTTAAGTCGTGGTGATGTGTTCTGCGATGAGATGAGAGGGGAAAAAGGAGGGAGGAAGAGGATTTGCAGCCATTGATTGAAGATGTCTTTCATATAATACATAAGTTTAACCATATGAAGGCGAGCCCCTTTTTCTTTAGGCGATCAATGTCACATATGTCTAGCATTTCACTCTTCCTTGAAGCGATTCTCATTTTTGAAAAAAAAGAAAAAGAAAAAACACCTCGAGAAATTCCATAATTATTGAGCGATTCGCAGATTCATTTCACACAATAATTCTCTTCGAAAATATTCCTATACTCAGCTAAACACTGACAGAATTTGGCCACATAATTTCGAAATAAATATTTCAAAAAGGTTATAAAAGTAAATTTCTTGCAATTGCAAAATTTGCAAACCGGTTTACGACCGAAGAGATCCGAAAGTTGACCGAAGATCAATGCGCCTATCATAACGCCAAACATTTGATAAGAGATCGAATTCTTCACGCTATGCTCCTTATCACAAAACAGCGCCCACTAAAGAAGTTCTCATTTATCGAAGCAACTTGTACTTTCGAAACAATAGATGTAAGACCTCGTGTCGTATGAATGAAATTATAGGTTTTCTCTTATTTCACAATGGGAATGTATGATGAGTGAAGGCATTATCATTTAGGAACATCATAGAAGTTTTCTTGGCAAACTAAATTCATTTCTTCGACTTTCAACTTACCCAGAAAGGTAGGTTATACAGAAAATGTTAGCAACAAGAAATTGATTGCTCATGTCTCCTCTGTGTAGATATATTCTATTTTCTCCTATATCTGATCATAGTTGAATGCTACCACATCCTTTTGGTCTGCCCTTCCTCTAGAAATTTGAAAGGCAGCGGAGAAGGATTATTGCTCCCTCTCAATAACCTTAACGAGAGATAATTCTTTTTAAGCTGTCATTAACTCTGCAAAAATTTTATCCAATAAAATAATTATGAAACTGTAATACCTCAACATTGGCTGATTTGAATTGATAGTTAATCATCGCTTTACAACTGTCGTTATTTTCAGATAGCAAAACACTTTCATACAACTTGCAAGCTTCTTGACGAGTGATATTGTTTGGGAATATCGTTTCACCACATCCAATTATATCCGGAGAAGCACCTAAAGGCATCAGAAATTGATAGCCGAAAATATATTGGCATGCAACGGATAAGAATTTGAAGATTTATCTCATGTAGTTATCAGCTTTAATATAGAAAAGTCGACCTCGTTGTGACAACTTCTGCTTAGTATATCATTTGAAATATGAAGGAACATACCAAAAATTTTTACTTATTCACACTCGGTTGATATTGCTCCTATCCATCTCTCTTCTTCCTTCCCCTCAACCCCCCCCCCCCCCCCCCACCAATAAATGTGTGAGGAGTTGTTGTTGGTTACGAGTTTGTTTTTTTTCTTCTGGTGATTTTGGTAATCCGAATGGTCGGGCAAAGGAAAAAAGTGGAAAAATCGGACGATAGAACCATAGTTTTTCATTGTTTCATTTGTTTCATTAAAATGCTTGTTACTTCATCGAAATAATAATTGAAGTGGTCATTTTCACATGAATTTGATTCTTAGAGCAAATACGATTTTTATAAATTCGGTGAGTAAATTTGATAAAGAGAGGAAGAAAAAAGAGAGTGCAAATAGGTCAGAAAATAAAAATTTATTACCAAGCCGATTATCAAATGTGAAATGATTTTCCATATCCGGAACGAGCTTAGAAATTAAAATTCCTACACTTTTTCGAAGCAAGGGATTCAATATTTCGACCTAACAATAACTGTTGAGTGTTTGTTTCAATTCTCAATCGAACCAATCCATCATAGCGAAAAGGATCCACTTCGTGTACACCCCATTATATGAAGTTCGTGTATCCACCTAAGTTGTATCCCTTAAATTTTCTCGGTATGGAATCAGATTCCACTATTTGCTGCTTAACTGAGTTAATTTAACAATTACACCTCGCTGCCGTTATACGGATCCGTGCAAATCGCATGCCATTAATGACTATTCCAAAAGATTTTAAATGTCCATAAGATGGAAGAAATAACTTCTTCGCATAAAACAGCTACTAAAAGCCACTCGTCGAAGTTCACAATCACGTAATTCAAACATTTCCCGCACTCAAACTATGCACTAAACGATATTGCCACAGAATTTCCTGCATTCTTATAAGTGCTGTTTATCACTGAATTCTGTTTGCCAAAGACTGCCCATGTTTTCCTGTTAGTTTGTTAAGTTCATTTAAGAGTTAAAGGGCCGATGAAATTCTTACCGATAAATATCATAGAGGCAAGATTTCCAATTTGGGAGATTATGATAATCTCATAAGTGAAACATAAAAATAGCACATATCGATTGAACGTGATCAATTCATCGATTCGGCTCATCGATTTCCTTTTGTTTTTTTCTCCATCAACTTCCGCATAGGACATCTACAAAAATATTCGTTATTTCAAGCACTATTGTTAAAGGTGTTACGAATAGTAGCAGCAATTAGAAAAATTTTTTAAACTAATCCCTAAGCAAATTGAAGGACATTTAGGATGTTTATATTTGTCAGCAACATATGTATACATATATATATATATATATATATATTTATATATATATATAAGAATGTAACCATAACTAAGAGATGATGCTAAGAATCACTGGTCGAATAAAGAATTCGCTTCATATTTGCCATCCGTAATCGTGGGATATTTTTGAACGACAAAAAGTACCATTCGTGTCAAATAGATTCACAGTCGATCAACATGAATGAAATTCATGGCTTTGATGACAGTTGGCTGAAGCGGATTCCTATTCAGAGGAGAAGAGAAAAAATTAAAAAGCCACCAAAAAATCTTTAAAAAATCTAAAGACAATTACAACTAACGATGTCAAACATCAACGCACATCCATAAATGAAACAAAAACATCCACATATATTCCTATCGTTAACTAAAACACAGAAATTGTCGAATTTTTATCTGAATAGAAGAGAAAACTTTTCTTTTCAGCGTTAAAACCTTTTGTGTTATGATGGTGGAAAAATTGCGTCATTCAACTGCTGATAAAACAGTGTAAACACGTAAGTGGTTGTCGTCGAATTCGCTAAGACACATCAGCGAGGCAAACCTCATCGATCAAACCTTTCAGCATCAAAATACTCTCGATGTTGCCGTCAATGAAAGTGATTCGTGGATGAGATCGCCCAAGTTAAGCTTCACCACAAAAAGTGCCACAAATATTAACTAAATCCTTAGTGCTTTACATCACTGATTATTTACTTATAGGCATTTAAAATCAGCACATCTTAATTATAAGACCACATATAAAGTCAGCCATTCATACGCTGATAGGAATTTTTGGAATTTAATCCACTCATTTTTTGCACTTCACTTTCTAGTTAATAATATGGTATTTTCATACAGTCATAAAGTTTCTTATAATGATTTACCTCTGATAACAAATACCTTTGATAACAGATAATGATAACAAAAAACGACTGTAATCATTCCAATACAACTATCTTAAGAATTAATGTTTATTGAATAATATTTCATTTGAAATAAATGAGAAAAAAACCTCTCAAATAGTTTATGAATGCATAATTGGATATGGTAATATTAGATGGCTGTAATGGTTACCTATATAGATAGTATTTTCCATTTCTTAAAAATACATACAATTGTTTTTCATCTTTTTTTTCTCTATTCACACAAAAGCTTCATGAAGGAGTTGCTACTTATTAAGGTGACCAAACGGATTTTTTAAAGATGCATTGATATTCGATATAAGAGTTGTTGAAATCTTGGAAGGAGTAAAAACTAAAACAATGAATATTTATGGTTGAATTTGAAAATGTTTTTCACGTTGGCAGAAAAGACTAAATATCATAGAGGAAAGGGAAATTCACAGCAATACTTAATGAATGCACAATAACTTTGGCACAGAAAAATATACATTAACAATAAATTCCTATGAATTTACAATAAATTTAAGTTTAACACGAAATCGATAAGCTTAGCATTTATCAGTCGTGATAGCAATGAAGGCAGACACTGCAAATTGACGATCGCTGCTTTGCACTCTTCTCATTTTCTACTAGCAATATATTTTTGCTCCATTTCTCTAGGCCAAATACTATGATCTAGCTGTAATGGAGTTGGTTTACAATCGTTTGACCTCTCGTTAGTGACAGCTGATCACAACAGCCTCATCGAATCCCGTTCGTATATCCCAAAGTACTAAACATATTCTTCTTCAATAAGCGAGCAAATATTAGCAGTTTTATGCTCTACGAGAAACTCTGATTAAAAGGTCGCATTATCGCGAATGTTTATGCTTATTCGCTTATGCTGATATATGTGCGTCTGTTCGACAGCTTCAGCTAAGGTCATGAAATTCTTTAGATATTGATCCATATTGTAAAATAGACTTCCTTCGCTAAGTAATATTTATTTAAATTATTTATTATATTCTATGCAAGTTAGTGGTACTTAAGGGCTGTATAAATCCTTCGATTCATTTTTACCACAATCGGTCCAATATTGTCATAGATGGTTTTCTCTGGCTGAGAATTTCCATGATTGATTACTTTCGTAGGAAAACGCATTATTAAATATTTTTTCCACTGCTTTTGTGTACTGAAAAAGTCGGTTGATCTACTGGGTTGAAATTCGAAGACGCATATGAAGTCAGCTTCTGTGGCGCGCCGTCCACCTATTGCTTCAATGAAAGTAAATCATAGATCTAGAGATGGGATAGTTGAAGACGCAAATATTGAAAAGATTTAAATAGGATTTTGATAACGATAGACGGATACTTAAGGCAAACAATAAGCGCTTTAGAGTATTATAAAGGGAAATTCGATAAGAGCAATACGGAAAGCTATCTAAGCTTGTAAGGTTTGATAGTGATATGGCGACTGTCAAATTCGCTCTCTTTGTTGGATTTTTTTCACTTCCTAGCATTTACCATGCTTTTTTTTTTGCTATCACTTTGTTCATTTCTATGTTATCTTCAGTAAAATAAAAATGCGCAGATCGAGCTATTCTGTGTGTTAAGGCATTGCACAACAACAACTCTATGGCTTATCATGCGAGTGGAAAAGATTGCAATTGCAAACTATTACTATTAATGCAAACTTGGATTGCAAATT
The DNA here is from genome assembly GCA_006503575.1 of Baylisascaris schroederi. Taxonomy (NCBI): domain Eukaryota; kingdom Metazoa; phylum Nematoda; class Chromadorea; order Rhabditida; family Ascarididae; genus Baylisascaris; species Baylisascaris schroederi. Next base: position 55,436 of record QEWY01001019.1, on the reverse strand, counting down.
AATAGCTGATTGAATTGCAAATATTTTTTTTTTAGTTCAATGATATCTCGATAAAATTTTTCCATTTCTATTCCAAGGGAATTCGTAGTCACGTTTATACCTCTTATTTTCTACTGGAATCACGAGACACTTTAACGCTGTCATATCGAAACTGACCATATTCAATGATATTCAAGATCTATATATTTATCATATTTTTCAGCTACAACTTTATCGCTTCACCTGGAGCGATATTTCCGGACAGTTCTTTTATAAGAAAAAACAAGGAAAAAATTATATTTACTCTTGATCGAGATAAGCTGATATTGCTTCAGTTTGCTTTAAGTAAATAAAAACAGTCAAGAAATTCACTATCGTGAACTCGGATCTATAAAGCAATACAAAGGTCAAAGATGAGCGCATTTCGTTCACAAAGGGGTATTTATAAGTTGGCAAAAGGAAGTAAACCCCGTTTACCAGCCGTTCTCTCCTGATAGAGGTTGTAAAGTATTTACGTACGGAGAGAGAGAGGAGAGAAAGAGGGGGAGAGAGAGGGAGAGAGAGAAAAAGGGAGATAAAGATCGCACTGTAAAAGCTGCAGAAATAGTTGGATCATCGCAAAAGGCACATGAGTGTTACGCTGCAGACGCAAGGATGGAAAGCCATCCGTTGTAATTAAGGGAGAAGGACGGTGGTGGTTTATAGTCACAACTAAACAAGTAATAACCACATTTATATTGTTGTCTTGAGATGAGAGGAAAAGGGGAGGGGAATGAATTTTTTCTCAAATTACCATCACATAACATTTATCTTCTATTCAATGTCATTGTGTAGTCTTTCTTGTTTCCGTAATTTTTCGATCTAATTTACAATCATAATATAATCACGCAAAGATACTGGTATTTATATTATAAGGTCAGAATATAGAGCAATATGAACAATCTGTAGGAATTGCAACTTAGCCAATTGGTTCGATCCCTTAAAAATATAGGAAGTATTAAGGCTAGCAAATAAGTTGGGCACCTATAGCATATTTCTTTACTCTCTCTGGACACGCATAACAAAAAAAAAAATGTATTTTGCAACAACAAATTTCTTTAGTAACTTAAAATAGCATGCTGTAAAATACGGCCATACGAGCGTTCGATTTTCCTTACGCAGATTGGCTCAGCTAATAGATGATCAATTGTAGATGGTTTAGAATTTATATCGCAGAATCCCAGTTGATTCAACCTATGAATGATGGGTGATAAATGATTTGAAATTCTCTTACGAGATCTTCGTTATGTTATGCCCAAATCTAAATGAAGGAGGGTGGTTAAAATTATACGAAATGGAGCAATCCTGCCAGTCGTATTTTAGGGATTATCATTTAAGGCTCTCATAAACTTCATACGAAATTATTTCTCATAAATTTCGAGAGGATAATAGAAAAAACATTTGCATGCATGAACTGTATTGCTTGTCAGTCGTTCATTGCTGCGATATAGCGATGCAACGTTTCTGAAGGTGAATTGAAACGAAACACATTCCACGATTGTTGGCTAATTTGAAAAATAATTCGCCATGTCGTGGCTGAGCTGCATACACTTCTTCGAGTACAGTTGAACTGGAATAGTGAGCCAAAAATTTTCTACGAGATAATAGGATCTTATCTAGTTACAGTGATCTTGCGTGCATGGTTTCGTTGATTTTCCACTATTTTTAGCATTGGCAAAACGGTCTGGAGATATAGGTAAAAGTCACGACGTTTTTCTCGTTAGATATAACTAATTTATGCGCCTTTGCGTTAATCGGTGTAAACTTTTATCCTCTTATAATACAATCAATATTTCAGGAGGTGCATATTCGATTGATCCTTGTATCGCGATGGCCACAGCGGAAGAAGAGGACCAATCACCGATAAGTGATGTATGTGTGCTTTTTTTTAGATGTATTTTATTGCAAAAAAGAAAGAAATCAATCGCTTAACCGTAGAAAAACGCACTAATTTTCGTAAATGCTTTGCTATCTAAAAGGTTACGTTCCTATACACGCTTATAGAAACAGTGGGCATATTTTTTTTATTTTTTCTCT
>QEWY01001019.1:19185-53095 GCA_006503575.1 Baylisascaris schroederi | reverse complement strand
CGAAATTAGTTGTTGACGAATTGCTTTGCATAAATCTGATATGGAGCCTTGTTAAAATGTTGAATTACTGCCGAGTATTAACAACGGGATAAACGTTTTGTTTACTTCGAAGCTGTTGAATTTCATAAAGGAATTTTGTCTTTCTTTGATGATGAAGAATTTTATCAGACATGCATAATAGCGTATGCTTCTACTTTGTTTCTTTATATTCGGCAATGTTTCAATTATATATTTATGAGGTGATTTAAACGGATGAATTACTTTCAGAGTCTTGTTAGTAATAGATCATTTTTCTGCAGATGTGCTTAGTGGTTGATGCGATCGAAAGATGCGTCAAATTGGTCAATAACGATCATGATAACCCAACTTACTGTTTACTTCAAAGGCTAACAGGTGGGAGAGAATTCGTTTTAAGATTTTTTAGAAGTAATTCATTAGAAGTAGAAAAAATTGCTAGCATTAGACATCATTTCACATAGCACTTAGCGTTTTATAAAGGCCATTTCTGTCGGCTATAGCTTTATGATGACTTTCTTCTAACTATGACTGTGATCCCACTTCGTTTTAAAGCGACAATCCGCAAGAACGACTTCATAGTTTAAAAGTGATGGCCGTCTATTCAGGAAATTCAGCAAATAATAACGTTATGATATTTGCAGAACAGTAATCAATGCAAAAGATGTCATCTGTAGAAGCATAGTAAATTCCGGGTCAATTCTGAAGTGCCACGCTTTCTAATTTGTTGAAGTACGTAACTGCCGAGATCGGAGCTATTCTATTTTCTATGGCTAGTGCACGTATTTTATTATAAAAAATTATATTTGCGAACTTTTATTCTTTTTCACCATCTCCTAGCTTGATTTTTCCTTTATTGGCTGCTTGACTAGGATGCCCAACGCATATCTATCAGTTCATGATGCAAATGTTGGGGGGGGAAAGATCGAGTAGTATATGGGATAAGATCGAATAAATGTTGTACAAAGCCATTGTTGTTTGCAATATGCAACACGTTGAACAAGGCATCGAAATGCATCTTATCAATTGAACATCATTAGAAAAGTAATATGAATAGTTTTATAGAAATAAATGTTTGTCGTGAATAGAAACTTGCACATTTGAAAAAAAAAATTGTTTTATGATGCATATTATATTACATAAATTTAACTAGAAGTTATTTATATTATATTTAAATTACATTATATCAATTCAATCAAAAGTTGTTTATGTCATATTTATTTTTGAATATGCTAAAAAGTTGTGCTTATAAACGATACAAAAGTTGCTTATATTGCCATATTATTTTTATTTCAAAGGGTTCCACGCGTAGGTAATGGATGCTAATATGTATACTGCTTTATGCTCTTGAGGCTAATCGAAGGACTGTAGGACGTCATTCCTGAAAGTGCACTTTACAATTCCGATGTGATCCGAATAATCCAAACGACATCAGCACTGGGAAAAAAATTTCATGTAATAGATTGCAAGATTAAAAATGTTTATAGAATCTCATTTTAGTGTTACAGTATTTTTTGTGAGATGTTAGAGAGTGCAACTCTACTTCTATTGCTTTCCCCACTTTATTGGATATGCACAACGTTAACACCACGGATTGTGTTGTAAATATATTCCTCATCCCTTCAAGCTGCTTTTCTCTCCTTTTTCTGAAAATTAACAGCTCAATCCAATCTGATTTCGAACGACGGTCAGTAAAAATGTTCAAAATGAGAACGTATAGTATTAAAATTTATTTTTTCTTCTTTCATTAATTAAGCTTCATTTCAATGTGCTGACATTCGCCTGAAAATTACAGATTGCGATCTATGTGGTGAATACTATAAAGGATCATGTCGATTGCATCCTCTATTTTTGGTCAGCGATAGGGAGGTATAATTTTTGAAGATTTTTGTTGTATGTCCGACAATATTGGAAAAATTGTCGTACTATTTTGAACATGAAATGCACTTGAAAGATTTCATTTGCGAATAAAGTCTCGAATTTCAAAGAATTTCTGAGTGTAATGAAAATATGCTGGTACGATTTTATATTTGTATTTTACTCGGCTTTAGACTTTTCCGTTATATTTATTCCTACTTTTCTGGAAGCGATTTTGCGTTTTCGCAGAATATTTCTTTTATATATCTTGCAATATCGACCAAAAAAGCAAATCGTGTTATAAGAGCCATTTATATGATATACTCACCACTTGTTTTAGCCAATCAACCAAATTTACATGGTATATCACATGAGGGGCATTGTGAATGTTTTTATAGCTTTTCGTATTTTTTTCAACAAACTCTCTGCATAATCAGTGCTTTCAAAGCACTGAAAGAAACTTAAGCTTTAAATTCGTGATAATTGAGTATTTTATAAAGCTAGAGGTGATGAAGCTGAGGTTCCCACACCAATCGTTTTATTTTCGTTTTTCATGAAGCAAAGTATGCTGAGTGGAATTCGTGAATTCAGGTTTTTTTTAGCTCCAATTTGAGAGCATTGAGAACGCATATAAAAAACCAGCAGAAAAAAAAAGAAAACGCGTTAGTTGCTTCATTTCTGTTATTTTTGCATTATAGTATTTCGATAAGGAGCGGGAAAGTATGACTAAGTCTCTGAATGACAATATACTGCCAAAAGTTAATGAACTATTGAACGTTTCGTTGACAGGTTCGTGAAGAGAACAAACCACGAGCTGAGCAGACATTACCGGCATTTTTCGAAATAAAAACCTCGAAAATTCCAAGAGCTGGACTTGGTGTATTCGCCAAAACTGACATCCCAACCGGACTTGTCTTTGGCCCTTACCAAGGTTTGTGATAATTTTTATGTTCTCATCAAGCTTCATGATAGGTTTGCAATGCTTACTATGTAAGTTTCATAAGCGGTATTTTCCGCTTACAAACAAAAAGGTTGCATGCGCTTTTTGCGGCTTCATCTGTCGAATTCACCGGGTGCGCAGATGCTCAAAAATTGGCTTTGGTAAATAAGTAAAGAAATCTTCTTCAAAAACTCGCTTTTCGCCTTCTATCCAACCGGGTGTTTGTACTGCAAGTTTGGTGTCATTTTCAAGCCTCTTTAACTCATGGAGGAGGCTATCTATTTTCAAGTGGTAGAGCTTGAACTGCATGCGTTATTGCGATCCTTTTTGTTTAACCAACCAACTAGTTTTATCAATTATCAATCAGTAATAAACATGAGCACAAGTGCATCCACATTTTGCTCCAATTCAGGAAGTTACTGCGCCTCCGAATACGCTAGTTCATAAGTACTTTCAATCTGACGGGTGGTCTAAACTGTAACTCTGACTTCAATGATTTCTAAAATGATGCTGTTGAGCGTACATTTTGAGCTACATAATACGGAAGCATTCCTGTTGAAATCTCGAAATGGAAAATTGTGAAGGAATATGATTCACAGGGTCCGAAACACTGAATTTTCAAGAGCTGATTTTGTGATATCTCAATTTTCGGTTTTTGCAGTTAACGTAATTTAGGTGTACTGTTGAGCGATGCTAAAAAAGCGGACCAACACGGCTACGCGTGGGAAATTCGTATGAGTGGAGCACCGCCTCAATATGTCGATGGAAGTGACCCAAATTACTCGAACTGGATGCGCTATATAAATAGCTCGCGATGTATGTTATGATTGTTTCATTTTGCTTAGTTATTCTTCATTTTATTCGAGCGCATTCCCAACAACTACTTGTGGCCCCACAAGCACCGTTCCGAGCCACAGTCTTTTTGTGAATGAACTTGATAATGTCTAGTGAATAATGAGGCTAATGTGCTCTACAAAGCATCGAATGTTTCTTTGCGAAAGCTCTCGTTGAGGGAATTCAAACAATACTTACGCTGATTCAGGAAGTATGGACCTTGTGTTATATGATAATTTATCGCGTATATTGAAGAGCGCTTTTGAGTGGTTTTGGTGGTTTACTAATACTGAGCAATCTATTAGAGAGCAGTGAACGTTGTATTTCAAATGTTACCATGGAAGTATCACTGAACTAGAATCATAGAAGTAGTTACAGAAGTTGTACAAGAAACTTGATCTATTAGAGAGCAGCTTGCAGAATTAAGTGAATGCTTTAAAACTTTGATTGATGGAATCGGAAGCACGTTCTTGCACTCACAGCTCTAACACTCGACACTGGTTTTAAATGGATAGAGTTTTCAGATGAAAACGAGCAGAACCTTATCGCATTTCAATACAACGGAAGTGTCTATTATCGAGTGTTTCGTCCAATTAGCGAAGGTGTCGAATTACTCGGTACGCTTTCCCTCAGTAGCATAATTTTAAATGCTTCATCGAATGCTATTAGATGATGAAGCAAAAATTGGTGCGTTCCATAATGATCGTAGTGGCGCACATTTCTAAGTGCATGTGATGGATAAGTTCGAGAAAATATAATAATGAAAACTGCTGAACAATCAGTGTGTAACGCTGAGATAGTAAGGGATAGATGAGCGCCGCTGCGTGGGTGACTAAACATTATTCCGCAGATATTTACCAGGGAGGACTGTCAATGCGGCAGATTCATATAGCGGGAAGAGGGATTATCAGTGAATTCTGCAGATTCGTTTGGGTAATAAGCTCCCTTGCTTGAATTTTTAAGCTGCTAGTGTATAAAGCATAAAACTATAAGACAAAAGTGGGGAGAGCTCCTCTATCATTGCTCGGTTACGAATATTGGCCATTATGCGTGCTTGCTTGCATATCCTTTGTGCATCTGTATATCCTTTTCCACTCGTAAAGAACTGCAGTGTCAGACTTTTCATAGAAATTATGTTATCATAACTTTTTGTGAGGAAGATGCATTATATGAGTACAATGCCGATTCACTTCTTGTTGTCTTAGCCGTCTATTTCCACTGAGAATATCATCAGAACCGTTGGCTCCGTAGAGGTCATTTCATGCTCAAAAAGCATCAGCGCATTCCACAACAAATATCAGTGAGTAGCAGTGCATAGTGTAGAAAGTGTGACACGTGTGGAGAAAGAATAGAGCTTTGTATCTCGCTTGATCGCGGCAATTGGACGTCAGGTGTACCCTTCACGACTACAGAATGCCCAGTATTAGTGCACCGTGCCGATACCGATAGCTCGCATGGTGCTAACGAGGGTGTTTTATTTTGCTTATTGTGCTTATATAGATGAGGGTGTTTTATTTTGCTTATTGTGCTTATATAGAAAACTGATCTATTTTAGCTGAAGAAATGTGAGAATAAGGAATTCCACGGATATACTTTAATCTAGAGTGAAAACATTCAGCAGGCCGGAGTTGTGGTGTTATGTGCGAATATCAAATACTCTTATATGGCGCGATTCGATTTACATCTTTTGCAACCGGAAATCCTTTTAGTCTGGTATGGGAATAACTATGGCGAGAGCTTGGGAGTGTTAACAATATCGCAAAGGCCGAAAAAAATGACGATACCAATTCAGAAGAATCCATTTATTCTATAACCATCGATATCGACTCGATATTACGATAAGATAATGCCGACAACGGTTGTACAGTAACTTGTTTCATTATTATTGGTTGATTGGTTTCCGTGATATATACCACTAAAGATTGCGTATAGTCAAAATATTTGCGCTGTGATAGTTTTCTCTTCTATCGATCTATTCTTAACTTCTTGTTTTTCTCATTTTTGATAGGGAGGTAAACGTCAGAGTCAATAGATAGAATTCAAAAGTGGGAGAGTTCACTAAAATATTTGAACTATACAATGAAAGTTTAGGCTGCTATCTCCAAAATCAATTCCCATCGCTTTCACTGCTTCAAGGCAACGAGATTAGAACAGCAGAGCGCTTATGAATGAAGGTTGTTGTCATTGATAATAGAAGATGAGAAAAGTGCTGTTGGCTTAGTGAGGGAAATCCCTTCCCTACTAAGTGACTCATATCGCTTTCGTTTTGCCAAATGCCTCTCTATGACACGATTTATAGACATACTCCTGCAAACCTTTTCTTACAACATATACTGCTAAGAATGTAAAATTATTCTAAAGCATGCCACTCGATTTATATTAATACAGTGGAATGAACGTAGTATCCTAAATTCGATAACTTTTCATGTCTAGTTCTAAATCTCTAAATACCTTCATGTAACACCTATTGGGAATTCTTTTTGTAGTCTAGCAATGCGTCTGTTGAGATATCCCTCAGGCCATCTCGCTTTATCCCTGCTAATAATTATTTTAATGATTAGGCTTACGGTGTTGTGTATACGACATTCAAAGAAATAGCTCTTAACATTTTTCACAGCAGTCCTCGAGCGATAAAAGCACGGTTTTCCACGATAAGAGCAAAGTTTAGGAGCGTGGAAAAACATGAGGAAAAGAAATGGATTTCCTATGTACATATGAAAAATGTTTAATTAACATCGCTCCTTTCCATATATGAAAAATGTTTAATTAACATCGCTCCTTTCCATAGCTGCTCTTGTTCCTAACAAATGCTTTTGCCATCTGCACAAGCCGTTTGTAGAAGAAAAGCAGTGCAAAGTTTTGAAGCCTGCGCTTGCACCTAGGGGTTATGGCGTTCACCTTAACGCATGCCAATCGTCATTATTTTGCTGTCGTATTTTCTAGCGTTTATTGAGGTTGTTCGTATTTTTCTGTGATATCCTAATAATTTTGTAGAAAGCTGAAAGCTCCTAATTGTTAAGTGACATCTCTTCATCAAAACCAATATTTCACCTTCACCGCATAACCAGACAAAGGAAGCTGTGGTTCAGATACTGCAGACAGGTTGGAGATGTTTAAGTAACTGGTGGTAGTAAGCGTTGTTAGCCATATATAAGTGCGTTTATTCCTCACTTTATGGCCTTCCTTCTCCTTCTCAGAAGATTTTGGACTAAACCAAATTGGTTGTAACTAATTTAGTAATGGAATATTTTCCATTTAAAGTACTTTCGAGTTCCCAACTTCTTCAGTTAATGTTATCGGACTTTCCCACATCTCCTGGAGGTCGCCTATAGGCTCATGCTTGCCTGTTTGGTCATGGATTATTTTAATTGGACTATAGAGCGCTATTTCCTATCCATCGCCATTATCGAGGTTTCATTTCCTCACATCAGTGTGTTCATTATTTTCTTCAGCAGTTTTCTGGTTGCGCATCTGAAGCTAATTCATTCTGAAAAGTGACGATTAAATAATGATACTATTATGATAAAAATAAAGGCGGCATGCCTGAAGTAATATTATAAATGGGCTCCGAAATCCTGTTTGTTTGAAGAAGTATTCTTCTTCTCTTTTCCTCCTCTTTCTTTCCCACGCGATTTTCTTCACTGACTTGTGCTTTGCTCCATAAACCTGGATGCTTGTTGCCATTCAGGTATTATCCTTTTCATGTGTTGTCTTAATTGGCTCGCTGTTCAGTTTTACTTATTCCTTTTCAACGAAATGAGAGGTAATTCGACGAGGAGGCGGAAAATGGTCGGCGCTATAAAGTGTTGAGCGATCGACAGATGTGTTTGAAAGTAACAGAATTCGACGACGTTAGAGGTACAGGAAAATCTCGACGCTTGCACTTGCATTCTTGACAGCATGGCGTTTGATGGGGTATGGACATATCCACTTCATTTCACCATTGGCAGTATTCGCTCAAAGGATCGATTAGATCTATCAGCGTCTTCACTCAGCTGTCATCAACGACGTAAACGATGGACAATAGCTAAGTTATTCGGGCTGCTGCGCTAATCACCTGCTCTCTTCGCGTCATCAAGTGCTGGCGCCCATACAAGTAGTTTTCAGAAGCGTTGATGGAAAAAAGATGGTGGAAGGATGCGATGCTTACATCAAAGTCGTGCTCATTTCGTGGCCCTGACAGAGCATGGTTCCTTCTAATAAATCCGAATGACAACAGCCCAACGAACAACTGCATTCTTTAAAGCCAGGGATATTTTAACCACAAAGCAAAGAAGAATGCGCAAAGAGCTAAATGGGGCGGGAGCCCTAAGGTATGGTCTCGGCTACAGCTTCCTGTCATCGGTTTTGCTTATTTTGGCTTCGATGTTGCTGAAAATCGGGCCATATAAGTGCACTAAAAGCTTCCCCTTATGTCATGAAATATGAAAGAAATATGAAACCGGTAAATGTCTAGTTTTGAATCAAGTACTCTAAAGTAAAGTCAGTAAGTACGACATGCGAAGCCGATGTGTGTCCGGAAGGACAATAGGGAAACAGCACTAACCAGCGCAAAATGCCTTCCAAAAAACAGTGGGAGACTTACGGTCAGATAGCTACAGTTTCGCTGCAACAGTGATGCGTCAACGTTGATCGCTATAACAGATTTACTGACACGTATCCTATTATCGTATTTCACTCTTTGGCTTAGTGACTCATTGCGCAATATTTTTCACCACGTGTTTGTCCCACCGACGGGGGAACTCATATTACTCAGATGGATTCGTTTATTTATCCGTTGTTGGTTCAAATGCCGCAGGATAGTTGATTATCATTCGGCAGAGGATTGTTGCTGTTCGGTAGGTTTTCATAGCAGTTCACAGTTCCTATAATTCTGTTTTAGCAGTTTACAACTTGGGACTATTCGTAGAGCTTATGGCGTGCCGGGATGGAGGTTGTGAGTAAAGGTAGCGTCTTTCTTCTCCCGCTTTCTGCTTCTCGCTGTTGCACTTACTTGCGCAACAATTGCATTTTGCTGCATAGAATTCTCGCATCCTTTCGGTGCAGTCTGCGATCATTTACGGTGGTTCATAGCGTCTGGGGACGGATGTAGGGAGCGAGGAGTCGTCTTCGTACTCCATTTTTGTTAACAGACCTTTGACACTATTATTATTCGTTGCGCTGACGATCTTCTCTTCCGTTATTATGTAGCTAATTGTCACTGAACAAGGAAAACTTACAGGGTAATAGTAACACTTGGCGCTCATTTTCAGTACCTGAGAATGATACACATCATTAAGTGGACGGACGGACCGGCGATATTAGACACTCCTTTATAGCATTCGATTGGGGTGTTGCGAATCTTCGAGAAAGTGCAAAGCTAACTCATGACATCGGTGCATTTCTGGCCGGAAGGACCGTTCATATCGCTTTCAGCGGCTATCATTCCTAGCCAAAGATACCGCCATGATGTTTTTCAATATCGGTGGGTTGTTCTTGGGACTATTCGTAGAGCTTATGGCGTGCCGGGATGGAGGTTGTGAGTAAAGGTAGCGTCTTTCTTCTCCCGCTTTCTGCTTCTCGCTGTTGCACTTACTTGCGCAACAATTGCATTTTGCTGCATAGAATTCTCGCATCCTTTCGGTGCAGTCTGCGATCATTTACGGTGGTTCATAGCGTCTGGGGACGGATGTAGGGAGCGAGGAGTCGTCTTCGTACTCCATTTTTGTTAACAGACCTTTGACACTATTATTATTCGTTGCGCTGACGATCTTCTCTTCCGTTATTATGTAGCTAATTGTCACTGAACAAGGAAAACTTACAGGGTAATAGTAACACTTGGCGCTCATTTTCAGTACCTGAGAATGATACACATCATTAAGTGGACGGACGGACCGGCGATATTAGACACTCCTTTATAGCATTCGATTGGGGTGTTGCGAATCTTCGAGAAAGTGCAAAGCTAACTCATGACATCGGTGCATTTCTGGCCGGAAGGACCGTTCATATCGCTTTCAGCGGCTATCATTCCTAGCCAAAGATACCGCCATGATGTTTTTCAATATCGGTGGGTTGTTCTCAGCCCTTCAAAATGAGCCTTCTTTCTTCACCGAGATCGTTTCCCTGTTTCTCACTGCTGTAGCTGCCTTGCCGGACTCTATTGGCACATTTGTTTTAAATTTGTTTTGCATAACGTTGTAATTTTTTGTATCAGCGATAGTTTCACGGACAGCGAGACTCCAACTTTGGTCTACTATCATCCGGGCTGTCGCGACTATTTGCGAGCAAAAGTGTGAAAATTTTAAGGAAAAGGAATTGGTCGAGTGAGAAACGACTCAAGTCTTCTGTGCGATGGATTCGCATCAGTGCTCTATAAAATAAAAAGAAATCGACGATACGCAACCTTAATCATTACCTCGACGTTCCGTAAACATGATTTAAACGTGCATTTGGAAAGCTATAGATTGAAGTGAATAGTTTATTCGGAAGAACTACTTTATACACTTACTGTCTGCATGTAGTGCATGTAGTGACGCGATGTGTTCTCAAACTGTGGCTTCTGAATGTATCTGTCGCGCGACGACGTCCTTTCGAAGCGACTGTTGCTCTGCAAAAGAAAGCGCATCAATTGCGTTCACTCGCATTCATCAACTTCGCCAAAACACCCCTCTTATGGAGATCGTTATGCAAACGTTCTCGATAAAAAAAAAATGCTACAGCAGAATCCGATAAATCTATTTAGTAAAATAACTTTACGTCCACGACGCTGCACATAACGATTGACAATTTTTCGATACCACATGTTTTGAGCGTTCCTTTTAGGTGGCCAACTCCTCCGATTTCCGCTGTTCCATTGGTTTACGTACTTCTGAAATCTGAATATTGTAAGGAGAAACATGTCAACGATGTTCACTATTTATACAATGCACTCATTTGAAAAATATCTCTCATATCGGTTTTTCCACTTACGAATAGACGAACTGAAAATGAAACATATTTTGAAAAATTCGTTCAACAAATTAACGTCGCGAATTGGCGACTGCCAATTACGACTTGCTACTTCACTATAAGAGGTTCCTGCCGACACGGTGCCAGCGGTCTGTAAATGGAAAGACGAATGGCACCTAACGTTGTTTAGTATTTTCATCATTGTTCTTATTTTAAAACTGCCTCACGTACGAGGGATTTGCATTTAGTGAGGGGACAAATAAGAAGAAGATAAAAAGTTGAAGAACTCTGTCGTTACTGCAGAACGAAAAGGGCCAGACAGAATGAATTTGTAATTGACGGTTAAACGAATGCACAACTGACCGGAGGGCAAAAATTGTATTGAGGTGCCGATGAAACCGAGATGACGGCCGGAGACGGAATTTTAGTCGATGTGGAGGTGACCAGTCAATGAGTATCGAATTCGATCAGCGAGTGAATATCGAAATCAGGATAAATATTGAAATCGATCGGCGGAAGAGTATCGAAGTCGGGGTGAGTGAATATGGAGGCAGATGAATGAGTGCCGAAGTCGGGAGAAGGCGGAGAGACGAATGAGGTCTAACTGTCTGTAGCCGCCACTCTAACCGCAACTGACTGTAAACGCAATTCACTATCGCAACTGACTGTAAACGCAACTCACCATCGCAACTGAGCTCGTAACTCCTCCGCCTAATCTGTTGCAAGCTTTTATATCATCGAGCTCTCCCCCTTGTTGGCTTACTCGTTTCGTTCATTTGAATAACACATTCTTTGTTAGGAAATGAGGCAATACATCATTTTTGCAGATGTTAGAGTTGCTAAGAACCAATATTGTTTTGCGATGATCCGCTACGCTTCCGGTGGTGCCTTTGTCTAGTGGCGCCTTCGTTCATTCTTTATGCTGCTATGAATCATCATTACTTCGCGATAATTCTCGACAAACTCACTAAATGCATTGACTTTATGTCAACGACGTCGCACGTAACGGTCCACAAGTTTCCGTTACCACGTTCTTTTATCGTACTATTGAGGGTGCGGCACCGTAATTCGCGAATTAGCGAACGAGATATATAAGCATTTCCCAGATTCAGGATGTCAGCTATGATTCTCCGTTTTGGAGGCTGCATGTACTGGATATGTCACTATATTCTACTTAGTCAGCTGTGTCGCGTCGATACGCGAAAAGACAAAGCAAAATTTCAGCGAAACAAAAAGGAAGATTTCGCTGCAGATTTTGGAGAAGGAAACATAGAATCGCCACATTGTTGTGAGAAGATTCTACGTCTCCTGCAATTGTTGTCATTCTTTCATGACATACTTAAACTCTCTGTGCCATGTTTTGGGTGCTTCTGTAGTGCTAGTATCGCCAGCAACTCCCTTACCACCACACTTCATTTTTTTCACGTTTCAACGTGACAAATTGGCGACCCAGGAAGGACACCGGATTTTTTTCTTCAGATTCTGCACAACTGTTCACTGCGAAATTCGAAATCTTCGGATTATGCGCGAAATATTCCCTGCGAAATGGCTTGACGTATGAAGGCTGCGCTGGAACCTACGGTTCAAGAATTCAAGGCGATGGTCAGACGAATGCCGCCGACTGAGGAGGATATCGGCACTCCCGACGAGACGGAAACAGACGTGCACATAAGCAGGCATAAGTATGATAATATTGCGACGTCGAAGCGCGACAAAAATGTATTGCGCATAATTTTTGCCTACGCAAACGTGATTCATTCGAAGAGCAACGAAACGGGGAATTTCTTGGCTTTTACCTTGTGCGAGGTCGTGAAAAGTACCCACTGGGTGCGACGAAGCGTCTATCAATTAATACGGAGTTGGTGGAACGAGTACGGAAAGTGCGGCGGGGTGGCCGGGTTCCGCGTCTCGCACAATGACGGCATTATGCGAGACGCGGAATCTTTGATAATCCATTTGGCCCTGTTGCTAGTGGCCGCCAGTGAGCGGCTGGCAAACTTCCATTTGATGCCTTGTTGGCACTCGATGGAGAACTTCTTTTTGAAGCGATTGCTCCCACACCGACGATTCTGGGTTTACTGACTCGAGGAGTTGATTTTGACGGGTTGGTCTGTCCGCCTGATCGTCGCTTCTTTCTCTCCGATCCCAAATCTCCTCGATGCCCGCTTTTATGCATGAAGATCGTCTGGAGATAAGGGTGGTTGCTCATCCCTTGAACATTTGAAGCGAACGCTGATACTAAAAAGATTTTGTGAACAAGAGTGCAAATCTTTGACGGAGAGGGAGAGCGTTCGGCATAGAGGAGATAGCTACAGTAGCATGCATGAGCATCACGTGTACAAGGGACGCGCTTAGATGGCTCACTCAACGCCGGACTTCCACAACATAGCCGTTTTGTCTTACAGCGGCCTTTTTTCTCTTGTCTTTTTTCTCCCCCGTTTAATTGTTCCATGGAGATCGCAACAGAAACCGCAGAGAGCATCAATGGATCACGTTGTTAGAGCCGTCACCCTAGCTGCACCAACGAGAAGCGGAAACCGACGCATCATCAATAGAACTGGAAAAATCACGGACGGAAATGATGACGAAAAGGGGGAGTGCAATAAAGGAATTATCGCGAAAGCGAAGAAAAGGAACAAAAATGGTTTAATCTTCGCTAAATTGTTTCATTGTAGAATACGATTTATTCCGCAAATCAAGTGCGAAGAAGCTTTTGCAGAATCGTTGCAGCCGCTGAATCAAAACATTCGTCTTGGTTGATGACTCGCTCGAACTTCCGGTACCGATCCGACGCTAAGATGAAAGCTCAACCAATACAACCATCCATTAGCAACCTATGATGGACAATTGATATGAAATTCCTATGAGTCTTGATGGCTATATAAGCAGCTCATGAGACGTCATTGGTTGCTTGTATCCGTTACTTATTGCCATTCGTACCATTTCGTTATAGAAATCGGCTTGTATAGCAAAGCATGTGCCGGTACGGAGTACAGGTGCAACATATTTTCATTTAATGCAAATCAACATTTCCCATTTAATGCAAATGGAAGCATTTTTTGCGCATCCCTTCAATAGAAGTGCATGCTCATCGCGATTCGATATCTGTTCGCTGCGCGTCATTTTTTTTTCTTTTTTAGCTAAATGGCTTTCCTCGCTTTCGCGACACTCCCCAGACGGGGAAGGACTGGGTGGGACGTCGAACACCCGCTGTGGGATGTCTTCACCTTCACGTTCGAGCGGTTTCAGGTCCACGGACGAAACGGCACAAAGGTTCTTTCGCGGAATGCCTCTGGCTGCTTGTCCTGGTGAATTTCTTGCCATTTTTTTATACATGACCGTCGGGAAGAGTTCCTCTTACATGACTGTTGGATATGTGGTGGTGTTTCGTAACATGCAAAGTGATGATTTCGTAAACTGAAGGTGCGATTGCAGAATGCATGCACGTGACAAAAAGTGCAATGTACAATGGCCACGTCATGATGACGCGCAGCGATATAGTGGATATCACGTGAACGCATAGCTCCGTCTACATCATCACACCGCCACTCGGCGACGCAAAATCTCCAGTGAATAATCAACTGTCGCGACCAAATACACAACAGTGGTGATCAAATACACAACAATGACATTTCCTACTTTCTTCATATACTGGATTCCAGAGTTCTTCCGATTTCTTCTTTCACGATCACATCTGGGGAGAATGAGACATATCATTCAGATTTCATTGCAGTACCAGCAAATTGCAACCGTTGCCAACGTAAGCACAGTCATTACCACAGCAATCAAACAGAGTCTCCAATGGGACACGATGCCTTCAACCGATTTGGCGAAGGTGTCTGCAGTATATCCCTGATCTGTTTGGACTTCTTTTATAGCGTCTTCGCCTACGTAGAGGATTTTACCGAAGATTGCTCTCTTCAGTTCAGTCTGACGGACTTCTGGATTGGACCGGTCCAACTTGGAACTTATCTGTTCTAGAGCTTTCGTTAATTTCTCTGTCTCCAGCCGGGTCAGGATGGAGCATCAAAGATGAGGCTTTTACCATTTTCCATTGCTGTGTTCCTATTAGGTCTGTTCAGCGGTTTTCCTCCTTCACAAGCATAGGCCAGCAGCGGGTCCCCAACTATTGTAGCGGCCATATCATTTCTCTCCATCAAGATCTTTGCCGCTATGGCGCTGAATATCTCGTTGAGGAGCTCCAACTGCGGGTTGTTGGAGGACAGACAGATTAGCTAAGATACGCTGTAGACGGACGTGCGTGATTCCCGCTGCTTGGCGAATTCCGCTGCTGATTTTTCGTTTCTAGTGGGAAGTGAAGATTCAGAGCAGAATTGAAGGTGCAGACTGGATTTGGATTCTCGTTCACTCTTTGCGAAAGACATAACGAAATTTGATGAGGGTTGCAAACGACAACAAGAAGCACGTCGTGCACAATACAACAGTGGAAGAGTGGAAGGGATGATATGCAGCATTACACTGCTGCGTATACGATGTAATGTACTGAACGAATGCACTAAACTAAAGACAGCTGCTTATATAGCAAAGTATTTGACGGTACGGAGTACAGGTCCAGCATATTTCCGTTCAGTGCAAATCAACATTTTCCGTTCGATGCAAATGGAAGGATTTTTCGTGCATCCCTTCAACAGAAGTGCATGCTCTTCGCGATTCGATATCTGGCCGCTGCGCGTCATCTTTTTTGGCTCAGTAGCTTTCCTCCTCGCTTTCGCGACATAGGCAGTCGCGGGATACACGCTCATCTATAATGCTACCGCCTCATTCTACTGTCTGCTTCAAATTCTTTCATATCATGAGCCCCATATTTATCTCTCGCTGTCGTCTTTTTCACACTGCTGTCCTTCGAGCAAAAGGGAATCTGCAGTCGCAGGAACGAAGGGCGAAGTGCAGCTGTGCCTCTAGCGAAGGTAGGCTGACTTCGTCTTGCAGCCCAACTTAACGCCCAATTTATTCCTGCACTAATCAGTCGTGCCAATAAGATGCACTATCGTGAGTTGCCACGTAGTTAACCACAGTTAACTACGTGGCAACTTTAGTTAACCATAACCAAGAAGAGTGACACAAACAGCAGTCTCTTTTTATCGCCCAAGGCAAGTATTAATAATGATTAGACTGTGTCGTGACGACAAAACGAAAGCGTAAATCTGCTGCATCATGCAGCATTTATCCCTTCTGAGCACTGCACCTTGTCAGCTGTTCGATTCAAATGGCAGCTTTTTGCTCGCTTCTGAGCAGTACATCATTTTTGAAGAATGTTGAACTGAGTGATTACTGCTGATGACGCCATTTTGCTACAGACGAGGACCGCCGGAAACGTTACGAATGGAGCTTCTGGCGTTGCCTGTCTTTAGTGGCGCCTCTTTTCACTGTCTTCGCTGCTGTGAATCATCATTGCTTCGCGATAATTCGCGACATCTCGATTTTCGCTCCTCGCTGGCGCTGCTGAGGTGGCTAGCGTCTTTTTGCAGTGCAGCGGCTCCAGCGAGGTGCTATGATGCGATTCGTGAATAGTGACGTTAATCATGTCTGTTCGGTTCGTTAGCATCTTCGCTGTGGAAGTGCAAGGCAAATAATTAGAAAGGACTGACTCACCGAAGAGAAAGTTGACGTAGTTGAAATTGTTAGGGAGAGACGATGAAGAAGTCGTTTGCGACTATTGTATAGGCGATGTAGCACGAAGACCAGAAGGACAGCAGTCCAATCTTTCACTTCGAATGCCCACTAGTCGGCTGAGGCTGCTTATATGCAGCTCCAGCCAACAGTGGGCTTCATTCCCAGTATCAGCCGATCTCAAAACATCGGCCGACACTGGGAACAACGTCGCAAGAAATTTTGAATTCTTGCGACGTCTTTGTGGGAGTGTTTTCGCGACGAGTGCACAGTGCACTCAGCACTGCACTGCACTTGGTGTAAGTTGGATCTCATCCACTGATCCATCGAATGACTGCGTTTATCAGATTTTGATTGTTGCATGTGTGCTGAAACACTTCTTTGGCGTTCACTCGTCTTCTTTAGAAGCTGGTAAGAGTACTGAATGTTTCCTGGGTCGGATGCTGGGTCTCCTTGTTCCAGCGGGAATGCTATTACGCCGTTTGTTATGTCGTTCTGGTCCACGGTAGGAGAATCTAAAGTCATGATCGCGTCGTTTTCCATTTTCCACGGTTGATCGAACCGGCAGTGTTGATCGGTAGCGGACTGATTCCTCAGCTTCACGAGAACCTCTGGTAAGGCTTCAATGAGTACTTGATCTTCTGTCAGAGATGATTTGAATCGTCCTTGCTGGTGAAAGTGCTGCGATGTTTGAAGAGGCTGGCCATGGACCGTCTGTCGACAACCATCTTGTTACAAGAAGCGATCGATACCTCTGTTGTATCTGTGCTATTTTCTGCTGCGTTGAGATGCTAGCTCAGAAGGGTGTCGATGCACACAGTTCGTTGCGTTCGCGAACAGTAGCTGGCGTTCAGCCTGACAAACTATTTCCTACACGCTGCTACGTTTGCTTTTCGACCGGTGACTCGGTTTTCCTGGAGTAGTTATGATCGATCTGTAGAGGTGTATATGCAGCTAATCCCATTGGACGCAGATGTCCTCTAGTCGTCGGACCTGCTGCTTGTGTTCCGAAGTTTAGCATGAATGTCGCGACGAGCGCACAGTGCTGAGTGCACTGTGCACTCGTTGCGGAAACATTCCCAAGGAGACGTCGCAAGAATTCAAAATTTCTTGCGACGTTGTTCCCAGTGTCGGCCGACGTTCTGAGATCGACTGACACTGAGAACGAAGTCCATTGTCGGCTGAAGCTGCATATAAGCAGCCCCAGCCGACTAGTGGGCATTTGGGAGTAAAAGAAGGGATTGCTGCCCCTCGAATCTTCGTGTTCCGACGACTTCCTCGTCGCCTCTATCCCGACCAACTTCGACCACGTCAATCCCCTCTCTGTAGTGAGTCGGCATTTCGTTCTATTCATTAGCCTTTCAAGGCCACAATGAATATGGTCATCACATTCATGACTAGGAAGAAAAGGATGGTGCTGCTTTTATTGGTCCTTAGTGCCGATTTCTTCGCGGTTCTTCGCCGTTCTTCTTTTCGCCTTTGTTATCTCAGTTATCGCGTCCCTTTATTATCTCGGTTATCGCGCTATGGCATTTCAAGTTGCCCTCATCTTCTTTGGCGGAGTCTTGTTTCAGATAGGGATCTCCCACTTCGAATTGTTTTCTTTCATCTTCGTCGGGAATCGAATTGTCGTCGTTCACCACTTAAGGGGGAGTAATTAAGTTAGTCAGTCGCACGCATCTCTTCTTGTTGCCGTTTGCGTTTTTCATGCGTCCTTTCCTTGGAATCATTGCGCCTACTTTTGATCCGATGAATTCGAAGCCCGAATTCAAACGTTCCTTAGCGCCAGTAGAGAATTGATGGTAGTAGTTGATACCGACCACCACACTCGGTGCTTTCCACTTTGTAGGCATTGCCAGCTTCGCCGCTTTTTCCTGCTCAGCCGTCCAAGTCTTCTTCTGTCAAGTCGACGGTTTCGATTTTTTGCGCAATTCTTTCAATAGATTTCACTTCTACTTGGTTCGCTGAGCTATTCTTTGGTGAACACCGAGTATAGCTTGCTTCGAATCGTACGTTGTAGGATTCTTACTTTCGGGTTCGCTTGTGGCCGCCGGGAAGGAAAGCCAGCCGGCAGACTGCCGCCATCAGACCAAGGAAGAACGTTTATTGAGACAAAACCGCTGCTTATATAGTGACGAACGTGCATAGAATTAAAACGACAACAACGTTTCATTTGGCGTAGGCGTGCAACACAGTCATAATAATAGGGACAGAATGGGCGCTTTGACTGGTGACAATAGCAATACATTCATGCATTTGCAATCGTTTATACTATCATAGCATTTGTAAGTAGTCGCAACAACACCGAATGGCATCGATCTTGCGACGCTCACATGTAAACAATTCGAAGGTGAATCACGAAATCGGTTCGTGTTTGCGATATTCCGGGGGGGGAGGGAGAAGGATAAAATTTATAGAAATTTTCGAAAAAAACTTCTTTGGTGAAGTTTTGTATTTATGAATTACCCTCAGTAACAAATACGACACATTATTAGAGACCTGAAAGCGACAAACGCTATAGAAGCGGTTGAAAATAGGTTAATCTTGAAGAATTCAAAGAGAAATGAAATATCAAATGTTCGTGTTTTACTATCCCTGAATTCAGTTACGATATTAATGGCATTTGAGAGTCGCTCGACATCAATGTAGTTTAGACTTCCTTCAAGGTAAAAATTAGCTTTTACTCCAAGACAAAGAATATTAGAAGATCCGAAAATTTGCTCTTAGTAATGGATTACTACCTTATTTAGTTTAGGGACAGCTTCACATATTGAGGTAAACTGTACTTGTTCACATTCCACGTGTGAAACCGTTCTTGCATGATGCGCTTATTAAGGCTCCGGAGAGACACCTATAACGTCCCAAGGTACTAACCTCAGTTACTTCGCAAGTGTTTTTATCTGTTACAATACTTATCTGAAATCCTTGAAGGTCAATTTGTGCTTCCGAAATCATAGAATGCTTAAATTATACTTCCACTGTTTTATCGCTTTCTTTAAGATGGATTTCATGTGTTTCAAGAGGGAGAGCATGTTCCTTAAGTGTGAAGACATGCTCGATCTGCAGCATCGATTTGCATAAATTGGCAGCTGTTGCGTTGGTAAAGCAAGCCTAAGTGTTGCTGGCGCGTTAGTCGTCTCGTATTCCTGGACATTGGCAATAGCGTTAACTGTGTTGAATGGCGGTCTATGTCGCGTATCGTCGTTTTGTGCCGCTTCTTCCTGGCTACTATCGCGTTTGATCTCGCTTCGATTTTCGTCATGCTTCCATAGTTCTTGATTGACTTCGTCGAGATTTTTTCGAAGTTCTTCGAGTTTCTCTTGGCTTTGGAGCCATACTTCCAGGAAGTTCCCTTCGCTTCGTATCATTTCTTCGCACGGCTCTTCCTCATCCTTGGCGCGATTAGGCAGGATTTTTGAATCAGCTGCATCCATTCGTCGTTTTTCTTACTGATGAAGTCGGCGATTCTGGAGATGCGGGCCGTCGGAACGCATATCGGGTGGATGGGTAGACGGGGCGCTGTGAAGTAAGAATGAATGGATGAATGAATAAATGAATGATATCGCTGTTTACATTTCAATATATAGCAAAGTTATCGTCCTTCGATCGTCTGCGTCTTCCTAAGGGAAGCTCGAATCCATCAGCGATTCGCTTCGATGTGAATAGCTGTTGCCGCCATATCGCGCATGACGATCTCAGCGAATCCGTTTGCATTGGTTTTTTAGATTTTTGAATAGGCAGCATGCGTCACCTTCTTCGCCGCTTTTTCATCCGACTTGCTAATGCACTCGTTGCACCAAGTGCAACACGGGCGATATGGTATTTCAGCTCCTTCCGGAACTCACGGAGTGATTCGACGTCGCCGATCGGCAGCTCCTTGTAGTCTGATACACTTTCCAGATACTGGGCGAGTCTGGCCCGTTTTGGGGCCAGTAGTTAACGGATAGGTCCCGACGTCACCGAGCAGAGGTGATCACCTCACCTCGGGCACCAGATTTGTGGCCGCCGAAAAGGAAGGCCAGCCGGAAGACCGCCGCCGTGAGGCGGAGGAGGAACGTTTTGATTTGCTCGTCGTTTTTTGCTTCGTTAGCGATGATCTCCTGTGATCCTCCTCGAGTTGTATTCGATGCCTGCACACCTTTGGGTGTGTGCATAAGTCGCTGTGTTTGCGTTGTGCGTTCTTCTTTGCATAGGGCCGAACTGTGTCCCTGCTTTTTGGTCATTCCACGCTCTTCTTGTGGACAGTTGAAGCACAGCCTTTTTCCATCGTCATTTGTATGCGTTCTTAGGCCGTTGTGTATTTCCTACACTGATCGCTGCAGTGTCCGTCCCCGCAGAAAGCACAATGTAGTAAGTGAGGGGTTAATCTGATGGATCGTTGTGGCCCAGTCGAGGCGGGAAATCCAGAAATATAAAGTGATTTGTTTGTGGGGGTAGAGGGGAGAGGTTGGTGTGGGATGGGACATGTTGCTGCTTGACTGAAGAGGTCGTGCACTGTTGATGTTTGAGCGAGTGGAATATCGATCTCGACAAATCATTCATTGTCGTTTCTTGCCCACGAATAAAACTTCATGAGAAAGACGAAATCTCAATCTCGATGGCTTTCCTCCGATTCTTTGCGCTTCTCTGTTGTTTCAGAACTCGACATATATATATATATTATATATATATATATATGCTGTATATTCGCGGTGCTCATTTTATGCGTTACTACAGAAAAGTGAGTTACATCAAAGAGTTCAACTTAGAAAGAATGCATTTTTTTTTCCGATTTTCTTTATTTCCACCATTTTCGTCATTTATACAAATATATTGTTCATGCGCATAACATACTTGATGTTCGGCGCTCAGTGCATTGCGATTCCGACGTTTGTAATCTACCGTTTGGAAAGGTTTTCAAATATGAATTAACCGGAGGGGGAGGGTTGTATTCGAGAAGGCGTTTTTATGTGTAAGATGTGTATACCGAATGTATTCTTATGTCAAGAGTTGTTTTCCTGTAATAAATGGGATGTATCTATGCCTAGTTGAGGCATCCTGATGAATGTGCATCGTTTGATCATCTTGTCACATGAGCAGAGTCGATAAAACTTCAGTTTCAAGCAGTTCACTTTTATTTGGCGTCTGTTTCAATTTATCGCACTAATTCAACGTATGTCCAATGTACAAGAAAATCTCAATGATCGTTCCCCGGAGTAATTATTGAGCTTTGCTTCAAGCGATTTAAATCGAACATATTCTGCAGGCGAAGTAAATTTTATGTTGGTACGGTTTTCTCGAAGATAATCGTATATTCAAAAAGCCACTAGGTTTATAGAAGTTCCGCTCGCTCTTTTGAGGAAGTTCATTGCTGCGGTCCTAATAAGTTCCTTTTATATCGGATGATCCCGAGGAAATAGTTCAGATCAGCGTCTCACGTTTTTGCATTTGCACTGATTAGACCGACCAGATCGATAAATTGGCAACAAAAAATTGAATATGAGCAATGATGCATACATATTTTGGCCTAACCAGCCGCCTTTTAGAAATCTGCAAGGAATTTGCTTTTCTTGTTCGCGTATTTATTGGCAAAGATCCGCAACTGCAAACTGTTTATGCAAATTTTTTGCAACATTAAGGTCGGCTTTTGGCATGTTTGATAATTTGCGTAGGAAGCAACTTTTTATAAGTCATCGGAAGTTAACGAACCGACATGAGAGCGGATGTAGGAAATCATCTGGATTATTCCAATTTTATTTCTAACCTAAGCTTCAGCGTATTTCGAAGTTGAAGTTAGTAGACGTGCATGTCAAATAAATCGGATTTTTGGTAATGGAGGTAGATCAAGCAACGAATATTGGCATCAAATGAGGAGTGAATCAGGACTTCAAAAGACCGATTATTAAGAGAAGTTATAGCGGTATCATTAAGTGATACCATAAATGGTTTCGAAAGAGGTAAAAGTTATAAGAACAAATTTGAAATGAATCGATAGCCACTTTTAAAATACAACAATCAATCTCGAATAAATAGGTGGAATAACCGGAAAGAACATAAATCCCAAAGAGGCAAAAACAAAGGAAATAAATGAGCATCAACAAAATATTTACGAGATTCTTTTACAACAACCCACTTGGTACTCTTCACAATAAATTAGTACAAGAGAATTTTAGGAATTCAAAGAGAAATCGTTTTTGACACAGCTCAAAATGATGAGTGACGTCGATACAAAGTGGAGGATATGACGCTTCTCGGTACTCTTAAAAACCTTGAAAACAGTACACCATTTAATTATAGAATTGGCCTGGAACCAAACCCATGCAACTAGAATGCCACCCAACCCTATTGCGGTTGCTTGCACCCGGTTGCATTGAACCCACACCGAGTACAGTTCCACCAGCCTGGCATGCTATACGCTGTCATTAAAATTTTACGAAAGGAAAAGAGTGAAGTGTCATGGTAATAAGAAATGAAATGGGAGGTGGAAGTTAAAATGCAGCTCAGCAACTCCTTCCGTTGTCCACATCGTTAGGGTAATCTCAGAAGGGTCCCGTACTTTCACTCTGTCATAACTACTGCATAAGGTGAAGAAAACCAAGAGGAGGATGCATTTTAACGGCTGAGATTGTCGAATGCTATTTTTTGCAGCAGAAAGTACAATTCGATGTTTTAGCGGCTGTCATGAAATTCACAAGCTATTACATTGCGACCATGGAATAAAAAAAACATAGTCTCGATTCAGAATCGCTAACGAAAAAAAAAAAAAATTTGTTAAATACTCGAGAATCATGAAACGAATTTCTTGTATTTCAATAAATAATAGTAGGCAACAAATATATCTTCTTAAAAGCAGTAAAATTTTGTGAATAAATAGGCATAAACTTTCGAAAGACCGCATTCGCATATTTTATTTTCCAAATGCATCATTTCGATGAGATTGAGATTAATGCTATTGAGAGGTGATATGTTTTGAGTATCGGCTCGGTTGCGTTTTGAGTATTGAGAGGTGATATGTTTGAGTATACTCGCTCACGGACATTTGCGCCTCGCCTATCTTCTCTATTTGATGTTTTCACACAAATCTCTCTATCAACGATGACAGTATTTGCCATTATGTTTCTAGACATTTTTGTCATGATTGGAACGTCCGCTTGCGCAGTGGACAGAACACGGTCTCTTTACTTGTCGGTTAGGTCGCTAAGCACCGTCGTTATCGGGTTGTCTAAATCACTAAGATGGCCGGAACGAAAGTCCTTCTCAAAGCGCTTAGATTGCCAACAGATTTTATCACTAAGTGCTTCCCAGCGTGAAGACCTCAGAGTTGAAATTCGCTACCGGCATGGATTAAGTTCCGTATAGATCACCGACGTTGTTCAACTTTTGTTTGGGATATTACGGAGCTATGCTGCTGCTAGCAATGAATCCAACTTCCACTGCTTCTTAAAGCCGTAAAACATTTAGCAATGAAAATGTTGTCGAAATAATTAAAAAATTTTTTAACTCAGAAAGGTAATTTTCCGCATTTCATTACTTATAAAGACCTACTACTAAGGTTTTGCGATAATCTACGCATATCTAAAATTCACTCATTTCAATAACCTTGATGATTCCGTCGCCACACAAAAAAAACCTGAACGGATTGGATATCGAAGTTGTTGTTTTCTCATTTCTAATTATCATGGTCTTCAATGATCTCTGCTTTAAAACTATGCCAAAATCTGTGATATTGTTTCAATTTCATGAGCTCAAATCACTCCATCCTCAACGAATTCTGTCCAAAGCTTTGCTTGGCCTCTTTTTGTTACACTAAACAAAACGCTCATTATTCGCCTTTATTCTATTTGCTTATTTCCATCCTGACGGAAATAGCTGAGTTGATGCTTCGATGTAGCAAACTGCTGCTAATAATATGAAAGTTTTTATGGTTCATAAGCGCTTTTGCACCTATTAATATCCTTATAACGTGCAAAGCTTTGCTACGCTGCTTAAACATTAGCAGCAGAAGATGAAAAAATATTTTAAGACATCTATACAAGTATTAAAAAATTGAATGTGGACAGCAGTTAGTGGACAATAGTCACATGTGAATTGATAACGTGTATTATTGCTATAGAGATTGCTAAGCTCATTTTAGACGTCCATGAACTTAAGTATGCTTATTGTTCATTGGTCGCTATCTGCGTTCAGATTGGTTGGTTTAATTTCCCGAGAATGTTGAGCTCATATTTAACACCAGTCTTAAGTTTAGAGTTGGTATTCCTTACAGTCTGCATCATTCCTCCTCCTCCTTGTGTTCTTCCCCCCCCCCCCTCCCCTACCTCTTCGCTGTATCTAGGAGTGATTTCATGTGCTTCAAAAGCGGTAAAAATTAGTAAGGTTTGGTCTTCGAAAATATTTATCTGTCGAGTATTTTTGAGAACTTGAACACACCAATTTTTGCCATATTTTGGGCAATCTTAGCTTCTTATTCGATTCTACGTCCTCTAATCCGAATTAACAGCAAATATCTTTTAGGCGATGAGCAAACTGGAGAGAGAGATGTTTTCAAAGAAAGGGCTGGCGCCTATCGACGAGAATTCCAGTCTGCCAGTGCTACCGCTTCCTCCCGAACCGAAAGATTGAGTTTTTTTAAAACATTTTTTGCGGATTGAGGTAGATATTGTTTAAATTGTTTTGTTTTCGCTTTTGCAACAAATAGCTTTATCATATGCTTCCATTAATACTGTTATATGTTATGGCGATAGGGGCATGAAAAATTTTTGTGCAATCCCAACAGTCTTCTTTCGAGAGTTTTCGCAAATAACTTCAGCACATTTGAAAAGGTAAAAGTTTTCAACATTTTGACTTTAGATGATTTCAAGCCATCGAACGGTGATGCGAAAGTTCTAATAAATTGCTGAGAATATATATTTGTCTTAGGTGATATTTCGTGACGGTAAAAGAAAATGAGTGAGACAAAAACGAGGAGTAAGCAATCAGATTTGAACCCTTTAGTAAATGGCTCGTTCTTGATGGCCCTTATCTATCAACCTGTCGATGCGTGTCTATCAGTTATTATAAAATTTCTTTTCAGGTGGAAAGTAAAAAGAGATCTATCACCACTCAGTTGGGATGCATTTTTCGATAAGAAACTGGCTGTCGGTGTTGGTGAGGACAAATTTTGTGTCTACGTGAAAGGCGATACGGGACCTGTATTCTATTTACTGCATGGTGCTGGCTATTCAGGTCTTACTTGGGCTTGTTTTACGGTGGGTACGGGTTTTATATTTCCTTTAAACAATCCTTATTTAAGGCAATCTTTGCTTACACATCAATGCTTTGGTGAAATACATCTACCATATCTCTCGTAGTTCTGATTTTGGGCCTTTATTCGTTCGTCAGTAAGTAAGTCAGCATCGTAGTTATATGTCTAAAAAATAAACTCAATTTAAATTTGCTAATTTTCATCCGTTTCGCTCATCATCTTAATGAATTGGTCGTTTTGTCGAAAATCATCTTCTGTTCGCTCTTTTTTAAAGAAAATAGTTGCGAACATCATGCATGTAAAATCGTAATGGCTGGTTGTAATCCGCTATTCACTAACAGAATATTATGCTTGCTAGTTTCAATAATTTGATGTATGTGTAAGTTCCCAGAATAGGTGGATTTAACGGGAAGCTTGGCATGCAGTATTTTACCGATGATTTTTTATGAGAAAATAACTGCATGATATTTTCTGATCGTCTGAATGTATCCACAGATACCATTGGAAGCGGATTTATTAGCGGAGTAATAGTGTAGGTAGTCCTGGGTGAAATCGTGCTAAATATCATCAAGTTTAAGGTGGGATCGGAGGGCTGCTGAAGGATGTAATATTGTCGTCGAGACCCAGGTTACCTAGCCGATCTTAAGGTAAAGAACATAGTTAGGGGTTTCGAGGCAGTTGAGCCACTTCCGAACAAGGTCAGAGGGCATTTAAAACAGATCATCATTTAGGGAAGGGGAGGGGGCAGCAATGTGTTCTTATCGGGTATCATGGCCTCAGTCGAATCTGCAGTAGTTAAATTTTCCAAGGAGAATATATTTTCATCTGGTATAGGAAGAGCTGTCCGCTCAAGTGGAATGTCGCGTTGTGGCTCCCGATCTGAGAGGACACGGTGAGACGGTGACGGTTGACGGGGTGGATTTCTCCAAGGATCGTCAAGTAGAGGATATCGTCGCTATCCATAAGAGTATTTTCGGCGAGCAGTCAACTCCTACTTTCGTTATCGGCCACAGGTTTAATCAACTTTCGTCATATTTTTTGCTTCATTTCCTTTCCATCTTTCTTTTGTTGGTACTTTTCGGCCACAAGTTTTTATCGACTTTTCACGATTGCGATCTGCTCTCTGCCGAATTACGAACCGAATCTGCCTTATTCTCCAATACACAAATATATTTATAAATATGCATATATGTGTATACATGCGAGTATGTATGCATTTTAATGCAAGCCCAGATGTGGAACATTGAAACTGTCCACTACCTTTCTGATGGCATTATCAAAACGCTTTCAGCATGGGTGGTGCACTGGCAGTACACACGGTACACAGTGGACGTATCGACTCGGTGGTGGGTCTAGGTGTTATTGACGTTGTCGAAGGTAGTGCCATGGAGTCACTCAGCTTGATGAACATGGTACTTAGCAATCGTCCACATACCTTCAGATCGGTCGAAGGTGAGATGCTTCGTCTTTCTTATCTTCAATGCATTCGTGCATAATTTCACAAGCCTATAACGTCTAAAAGTCCTCGAGGTATCAGATTATCCAAATCCCAAACCTGGGCATCTTAATTTGTCGACTTGGCATTTTTGTACCCCGCGATGCGGCGCATTTGTCGGAAATGTTCGCATTCACCTGTCTACTTATAAGCATAATAATATATTTCTGACTAACTTGTGGTTGATGTCTGTGATGCCCCCTGAACAGATCCATGTATTACATTATGTTTTCAGCGGCAGTCGATTGGTGCGTCAAGACGGGGACGGCGAGAAATTTGCGTTCAGCACGCGTTTCAATGCCGTCGCAGATTATGAAGTCAAACAATGTATGTGCACTGATTGGTGCTTATTTCTGTTTTCCTTCAATATATTTCGAAAGCATTTTAATAGCGATCAGCTTTCAGTAGATCCTTATTGGGGGAAAACTTCATGATTAAGTAACCTCAGGCATCAGCTCGAGCACATTGTGCTATAGATTGGTCTATAGATTACAGAAGTTTCATGTATAGTAATCCACTTTCGCCCATAGGATCATTTTAACTCGGATGTATAGTGGACAAATATTTTCGGATAGCTTGTCTTCTAGTTTTGTCTATGCAGTTTTAGGGATATACTTGGCGCATTAATCTGCATAAGACACAACCATATTGGGTCGGTTGGTTCCATGGATTGTCGAAATTGTTTCTTGCATGCAGTGTACCTAAAATTCTGGTACTTGCCGGTGTTGATAGACTCGATACTGATCTCATGGTTAGTGCTGCTGTCTGACTGAAATTTATGTTTAAAGAATATTTGTATTTATGTTTACTATATTTATGTTTAAAGAAATATTTGTGGATTTTGGTATCTAATTGATATCAGATTTAATTGAGAGGTGCATTTGTTGATATGTAGATTATCTAAAGTACTGCAAAATATCCGGCCTTTGATGGTGAACTAAGAGGGAAGGAGGGGTGATCGAGTTGCCCGGCGTCGTCTCTATTTTTGTTAATTATGAGTCAGTCTGAGTTGCGATTTTTTGGTTCTCAGAATTTATTTTCCGATTGAGTTTATATAAAAGATGTTGCGTCTATCTGTGATAGCTTAGATGGATTTTGGTGGTGGTATAAGTCGGGCGATCCGAAAATTCTTATTCTATCCATCTTTCTCCTTAAAATGGTCTCCACAAATTCCACGCCAATAGCCCTTCCTTTTGAAGAAGCCGTTTAAATGCTGCAGGATTCCATAATTCTATACAAAAGTGCCAAAGATATGCCTCATCTTTGTAGTGAAAATGCGATAATAAACTATGAAGAAATAGGGGAATTAATTTAGAAAAAAATTTTCCTACTTTTCTTTGTTATTGTTTTCCCAAGTTCTTCAGCCGTAAGTTTCCCTATTTTTCATGGAAAAAGGTAGAAAGACTTTGATTGCATAAGATTCGTATTGATGCATATTCTTCGAAGGGAAAAGCAAAAATTAATTTCAGGTGGGGCAAATGCAGGGCAAGTTCCAGAATACGATTCTTCCCAAAGTAGGTCATGCCGTACAAGAGGACTCGCCTGATCAACTTGCCGAGACGCTTGCTAGATTCGCAGTCCGTTTTCGTTTTTGCACTGCGAAGTAAATTGTATGTTCGGCTGAGGTGAATTGAAGGTGCTATCTGTTGAAGGCAACGATGTTTCATACAC
The DNA here is from genome assembly GCA_006503575.1 of Baylisascaris schroederi. Taxonomy (NCBI): domain Eukaryota; kingdom Metazoa; phylum Nematoda; class Chromadorea; order Rhabditida; family Ascarididae; genus Baylisascaris; species Baylisascaris schroederi. The sequence goes on along the minus strand of QEWY01001019.1, from coordinate 24,502 downwards.
TATTTTCACTATTGTTCTTTTGGGTGTGCGTTACGAGATGAATTGGACTGTCTTGGAGTCCTAAGTGGGGTTATTCGGAGTTTGGGTGAGAAGGATGGTCTCTAGCAGTTTGCCTGTACTCCGGAGTTTTTTAAAGGGGGGAGGGGGGTGGAGTGGGGATTCCTTGCAACTGGTTCGTTTGAGATGGATGGGAGTGACACGCCTAAGAAATCAATAGAAACTTCAGCATACTGGGCTAATTTTTAGAGAGGTGATATCCCTATCGTGACAGAAAAATGCACATTTTAAGCGGTTCGGCTCGTATCTGCAAAAGTTAATAGGACCAGAGAAAATACAACAACGAATAGGAGGATATTTTCTTGTAGTAAAGGAGATGGCATGAATGATTTAAGGGCATTTACCGGATATTAGGTGATGGAATAATACGATCTGCTAGGATTGTTAAACAATCGGTTGGCTCTTTTCCAGTATTTTCAGAGTAGGTGTCCTTAGCGCCGACGGTGACGAACGGTACGAAAAAGATGGTTAAAAGCGCAGAGCGAGTGGGTTCTTTTTCGGTAGCCGGAAGTAGGATTTAAGTAATCATGAGAGCAATCGTTGTGCACATACTATTTTAGTGGAATACAACACTGTCACATCATCCCTGTAAGCTAAATGAGTTGTGAATAGTGAAATTTTTGCAGAAAGGGTGAGAATAAAATGGGATAGGTATGAGTTGAGGTGAAATTCCAGTGAGTACATTCCTTTTCAATGACAAAGTGTGAGGTATGTTAGTGAGAGAAAGCTAAAGATTGTTTATCACTAATTTTATGGGGCAAAGAAAGAAACAACGTTCGGTGAAATCGATGTCCTCTACAAGTTAGGTTTCTTCTCATATATAACATCACATTGTAACCTCTCCACATATTTTGCTGTCTCTTTCTCGCTTGTATCCATACACTTTTTTTCATCCTTTGGTATTTCAGTTAGGCTTTAGAAGACGGGATTATAGACATGTTTATGCTTTGCCCTATAATAATTCGTGCATTGTTAACACTTGCGTAATTGCATTTCGTTTCTGTATTGTTAGAATTGTTTTATTATGAAACGACTGGGGATGACAGGTCGATTTTTTAAGGATATGAAAGGTTGAGAGAAGGGGATCTTTGAGGAGTATAGGGCAGTTACTTCAGTCCAATCCAAATTTCCGCCTTTGTTTCTTTATTTGTTTAGCGATATTCTCGAGGCGTCTGCTCACCGAATATATCTTATTTGAGTTGTTGTGTTGATCAGACTTTGTTGGTTCTGTTTATCTCATGTTTATCAGCACAACATTGGCATTATGCATTTTATGAGCCGTTGGTTGATGTGTTGTTGAGCGGAGTGAATGTTTGCTGACAGCTGTATCTTTACTTGCTGACAGCTGTATGGTTAATGTTGAAGATGGTGACTGTCTTTTGAAAATGCGACCGGTCGATTACCTCGTGTGCATATTGTTCATAAATGGACAGCAGTTAATAAACATCGTTAGAATTTTGCCAACGATGGCCATACGACAACCGTGTGCACAGGTTTTGTCTCTTCAGCGTTTCAAGTATGTGACAGCAGGGCTACTGCTGGTGTTTGAAACAAACGAAGTACATTATACAGCCAGCTTCTCTAATCCTTGAGGCAGCTTTTGTTGCCGGTCAACTGCTGGTTCCAGAAAGTAGTACGATACGAGCTTGCCGTTGATTTTTCGACCATACCGGACCGTTTTTTCCTTACCGCATCATTGGAGCGCGAACCTTCTGCGTCAGTGGACAAAGCCGGAGTCCTTATCATTAGTGCAGAAGTCGATTTCACCCGAAAACAAATAGGCAGGGTAAATGTGTGTGCATGAGGGGGGGAGGGGGGTTAATAGGTGGGAAGCGCGGTGGTCTGAAGTATTTTAGAAAAACCACCGTTGGAGGACGCGTTCTATCCACCGTTGTTGCAAGAGCCACGTGACAGCCGCCCTATCTACTTTCGACTCCACTGTTGTGACTTCATTGTTAGGTTCAGGTCACATGACTGACTACGTTTTATCTCCAGTCATGAGCATGAGTATAATCCTAGCGTGAAGAGCATATCCGTCATTAAATTTAAGCATCTGGCATGGATTTCGATTGGCACGTGACAATCTTTGTTTAGCAAAGAAAGGGAATGTATGTCCGACGGTGAATTCGTTCTTTCCTTCTGCAGTTGCTTCAAATATTTTCTTCAAAGTTACTTCGAATATTTTAGTCGGCAAAACAATAAATAACCGAAAATTAAAATTTACATTCCCCAAAACATATCACCATACGACAACAACAAAACATTGCGCTAATTTCGTAATTGCCCGTCGCATCACCTCCTTCCCTCCCCCTCTCCACGGGTAGTCGAATATTTCTGGTTATTAGATGGCTTTATTTCCTCGTTCTTCATCTAGTAACCTATACTTATGCCCCATCTTTTGTCATAATCGTTCATTTGGTACTGCCCAGCTGATTACACTATCTTATCCAATTAAGAAATGCCATAAATCATGGCTCGTTTTATCTATCTCCACCTCTTCCCCTTCCCACGAATATCCTGGCCACATCTGCCTTCTAAACCTATCATCCTCTACCTGAAACACCATATACTCATTCTGGTCAAGAGAAACAAAGAATTGAGCATAAGCGCTGACTTATCACAAGAGAATCCAATTCCTGGAGGCATCGATCTAGGTATATAGCTTAATAAGTTCATCACCTACGGCAGCCGGTGTCAGAATACCGAGGTCAGTGAATAATAAGTTGATGTATTGAGGTGGTGTATAATCAACTGTCGGATGCTCATTTGATAGATCGACTTCCGGTGATTGCCCTTCTGACTTTTGAAGGATTGATGAACGATACTGAAAGACGATATATAATTCTAAATGTCCATAGAAAATTGAGTGGAATTGCTGTCGTAAGAACCGCAAACACATTCCAGCAGTGAAATCCCTAGCTTTTCCAGCTCAATATCCGCATCGCTTGCAGCTTAGCACGTTATACACAGAAACAGTGGTACTCTTCCACAGCAAAATGTAAATTGTGCAAAAATTATGCGACTAAACACTGCCGAATACTAATTTTATTTAAGTTTATTTCAAAACGATCGCATTTTACCCAACAAAAAAAAAGAAAAAAATGAGGGCGAAATATATTCGAAGAGTTCGCATAATGGACACTTTCACAGCTCTGACACCTATCGCTATTATAGACCACCAACAAATAATGAAAGGTGCACTGTAGAGCACTGATATTTTAACCCCACTGACCACCTATATAGATCAAAATATTCTTTACGGAATATACGTGATCCATCACAAAATGAAATGTGAAAATTTTCAAGCATATCTAAGCATTTATAATTTTTTTAGGAAGTATGTGAGATAATTAGTAATAAGACGGACCAATTCTAGAAATACTACATGAGATTATCTTACGGTATGCACCGTAATTACCGCATTTCATCGCTGAAGCTTAGTGATTTACGAGTTGAACCAACCGAACAGGCAGATACACACACATACATATACACACATACACATAGACATGACTACCTTCATACAATATCTATAGCAAATAAAAATCTACAAGACTATCTAAAAACCAGTTCCTACAATTTATCGAATTCTATTCTCCGGGAGTAAAAAGTTTATGAAAATGATTGCAATCAGTACAAAGATAGGTAAACCTTTCTAAAAATAGAAAAATGAATGAAAGAGAAAAAAAAACCTTAAATTCGATTGGTATATCACTCTGATTGAGAGGATATTCCTTGACGAATTTAATACTCTCAGCCATCACGTAGACTGGTTTATTCATCGCTTTTGCACATATTGCCATGCTAAGTGTACCAATTTTATTTATAACACCACCTGTCTCCATAACACCTTCCGCACCAATTAAAACCATATCTATCGACTCCATCAAATACCTAAAATATACGCAACTCAACTATAACAAAACAGCAAATAATTAGACATCACAACCGAATATAACTTAAACCCACTAAGTTTAAGCTAAATTGACCGATCTAAGCATAAAATGTGATCAATTATGAAAATATTCACCAAAAAAAAAAAAACTACAGAATCTATTAAATATTTCACTGATCGTCATCATGTCAATGTGTATATAAGTGCCACTAAGAATGAGTGATCGATGAAACATCCTTTTAAGATGTTCTGCACTACTCTGAAGCAGTGATGATTAAACTGCAAGGGTCAAGGAATATGGAATGGAAAAATTTCAACCATTTTCTAAAGAGTAGTAATTGCAATAAGCCAAAGTTAGACAACGAACCATCAATAAAACAATACATCTTCTTGTTTGTTACTCAATTCCTTACTTAATAACTTAAAAAAATATCGAAGTTTTGTTATATAAACTACATCAAACTAACCCAACTGCAGAGTCTAATATGAGCGTCGTTCGAATGCCAGCATTCCTCAAAAGATTGAACATCGTTTTACCTGAATATGATAAGATGAGAAATTATGGTTCATTAAAACCCTTAAATTCTAGCTCACAATTTCTATATTTATTAAATTAGTAAAGAAAGAGCAGAAATATAACTTTAAAAGTGAAAATCCATTCAATTTGTTCTCGCCAAAATGTCAACTCAAAAGAACGGCCCCCTTTTTCATCAATGAAAAAACTTTTGAATGACTGAAAAATTCTTGGACACACTCAATAAAAATCGCTTAGTTAACTGTTCATTTCTATCTAGAATTTTTTGCCCTTTGTTACGTTCTATTTTCTCAACTGTGCGGAAAAATGCTGGGAAGTATAAATTTTTACAAATCGAAGAGGTACATTATTTAGACGGCATCTAGGCTAGGTATATGTATGACCCGTAGGTAATTGAATACGGGAGGTGGTTGCATAGGAGTTCATACGAGTGGTGATGCCACTAGACGGTTATGCATTGACCACTGCAATCGTTAAAAGCTAAAAAAAAAAAGAAAAATAATCAAAGTTTATTCAATAAAAAGAAATCTTCACGCATTCGTCAAGCTTCAAAAATTTCCACTCATTTGTTAAGACCGGATCCACTAAGTTCCATCATGGTAAAACAAAAGATTGAGCAAAAGTCATCGAAAAAAAAACTTATAAGATACCAGACTCCAGATTTCTTTTTTTTTACATTAAAAAAAGGATATTACCATAAGAAATCTGCCGATAAACTCATTTCAGACTTTCCAATCGAATGATTCACATATATAAAGCTGATAACGTCACTAACGTTATCCTTTCTGATGAGATAATAAACATTAATCAAGCCAAAAATAAGTAAATAA
>QEWY01001019.1:0-18435 GCA_006503575.1 Baylisascaris schroederi | reverse complement strand
TAAAGTTTTTATGCATATCACATCAGGCACCTTACTTAATCAGTCCATTCAGGAAGTTGCGATTGCAATTTCAAGTTAGAAGTTCATATTGAAAACCTACGGGGTTGTTTGTTTAAACCACCTCCAACAAAAAGTATTTACTCACTTCTTCACCAGGAATCTTTTCTTGAGCTTCATGTTTAGTACCCCTATTTCAAACATCAGCAACGGTGAAGCAGTTCTCAATACTGCATCTGATTTCTTTGGAAGAGACAAGTGAAGCTGGCAATAACCAACTGACTGATACAGTTCTCAAACCGCCAAGAATAAAAACTATCTAAAACAAAAACAAAAACAAAAACAAACAAAACAAAAAAGCTAATCCTTGGGATAAGATGGTGAAAGTTACAACAAACCTGAGAAAGAGCTCACTGGCACTGCGGATCGTTGTGAAGCTATAATCTGTAGTGAACATTTCCTTTTCCACATTCTTCAACTCGTCGGTCAACTCGTTTACTGTTGTCGCTAATACAATCAAATAAAAATAGTTTCAAAACTTTTGCTTATTTATTGCTTAAATTCACTTAAAATTTATTCTTTTGTGTAATTAATGGTACTCTGTTATACGAATGCATTCCAGAAATAAATAAGAGGTGAATGCTATAAACTCCTAGTTATAGGATAGTTGAAAATCAGGTGCGTCGTTGCACTATCAGATCACCTACTTCACCAAGTACCACAAACAAATTTCCCAAATGATCGATTTCAGGTCAGTTGACGATGGTCATTTATATAAGCTCACCTCAAAATTGGAAATTTCGTGGAAAATTCTTTTCCCGGTTTGCTACTCTTTTCATTTCTTTCTGCCAAATATCGTCTCTGCAAAGTGTATTCGTTGTTTAGTGGTATTGATAGTTATCTTAATGTTGAACATGAAAGTTTATAAATATTGACGAATTTCTTTGACAGATTTTTATTCCTCTAAGAAGTCGAAATTCAAGGAAATCACATGACTTTTGAAATTTTATAGGTTTTTTGAGAAAATTTTACATTAACTGATGATGAAAAATAATCGTTTTTCCATCATCAGTGCAACTGAAAGAAGCGCAGCTTTTGTTGGCCTTACCTGGTGAAAAAGAATATAGAGGAGATTAAACAGCCGACACCTTCAAACTAGAATTGCAGAGCGACAAAAAGAAACTAGTATCTGAATCCAAAAGACATTCTACGAGGGGTCACTCATAAACCTTTCAATTTCTCACCTTTTGACCTTCTGAAAGAGGTCACTCACAAACCTTTCGAACTTTCACCTTCCGAGGGAGGTCACTCATAAACCCTTCCACTTTTTCCATTCTGAAAGAGGTCATTCACAAACCTTTCGAGTTTTCGATGCATTTCATAAGGGTTTTTATAGCTGCAAGTCCAATCGAGTGGTCACTATCCGTATTGTAGAAGTCGCTAAAGTGACGTGCCACTCCCTTTAGTTCCATTTAATTGTAATTTCCACCGTCCTATATTCGGCACACTCGTTGAATATTTTCACAGCAGTTATGTTCGTTGTTTTTCTTTCCTGGATGTTCCTGAAAACAGATTGGCCATCGGATGGATACTCTATTTAGATATTTATAGGAGATCAAACGCAACGGTTCAGAAGTAAAAGACCAAGAAAGATGATCTATGATGATAGAGTCTTCGTATAATATAGTGCGGCTCATATTGTTCTTTATTTCAACGGTGAACGTACCATATTTTCTTTAAGGAAGTGCGCAGCACTAAGCAAGTATGCAACATTTTCTTCTGAGGTCAAGCTTTGGTTCTCTCCTGAGGTCAAACTTTGGTTCTCTCTTGGGGTCAAACTTTGGTACTTGGTTATTTTTCTCGTCATCTCCTTTCCTGTTCTCTCCATTCCTCTTATTCCTTTGACTTCACTGCCGTTTAATTTTCGAACCGTCTCAGTCCTCCCAGATAGCCTAACACTAGTAGATATCCACATAACCTTCCCACTGATGAAATCTGATCATCTGGGCAGCACAAAAATGAAACAGACGACTGGAAAGTTTAGAGGGGAAGTGGGGGAGGGGAGGGGGGGAGTGAAACCTCTATGACCTCTTTGGTTTCAGGTCATAATCATTCAGTTCTTACCCCCCCCCCCCAACCCTTCTTTCTTGATACAATATAATGCATCATACCATCTATATATTGGTTGAACAACGACCACCAGGTTCCACAAAAAAAGCACTTGAAAACAGTATTATAAACTATCAACAAGCATGTTCGTCACAAATGCAAACAACATGGGACATCCAAGAAAGTGCCTTCGTTTTCGCAATTGAACCGAAATTTTGCACAGCAACATAACTTGGCATTTCAAAAATGAGTGCAATTGCAACGTAAAATGCAGGTTACCGTAGTGTTGCGTATTATTGTACAATGATGAGCGTAGCTTGTTTCACTGTTCGCAACGAGTATGCCAAGTTTCTCTGCAATCATATGGTATTACCGATAAATAATAAATAAATTACATAAATCCACCAATTTCATATATATATATATATATATATATATATATTTATATATATATATATATATATATATATATACTGCGCCTCTCCGTCACGTGGCCATTGTATATCGCATGCTTGCCACGTGATCGCGCATTGCGCAATACCATTTCGAATATGCTAAATCATAACCACATATGTAACACCTCCCATTGTTGAGAAATTTTGAAGCATAAGTTAGCTTTCTACCCCTGGGGCACTCGCGGAAAGTGTACCGTATTGTCTATGACGAAGGTGAGTGGTATTGATACCAATCTAATATACGCGTTTTCACCACTCTATTTACTTGACGATAAGACAGCTCAAATCCAATTCGGTTTATCAATATTCATTCCCTCTCGTTTACAACGATCACGTCGGTTGACGCATTTAGGTCGCTATAGAGCTGCAACGATTGACAAACACCTTAAAATTACAGTTGAACGAATGCCAAGTTTGCTGCTCCACCAAGTTTAATTCGTTGCATTTACAGTTCGTTTTTTGTTGTAAGCGGCGTCTTTCGAGTTTTACATGGGGACGGGATGTTTATCATACCTGCATTCCAATATTGTTTTCTGCATTCACTGCTTTATCTTTATCTCCTTCATACGACTCCGACATTCGATATTAGCTCCGTTTTCTTTCACAAATATAACTCCACTGCAGCTAATGAAACCCATGGCTGATAATCGATGTTATTATCTATTCTTTTTGCTTCTTTTGTATCATTCATTTTCGAGTAACAACTTTTAATTTACGTATTTATTGTCATAGAAATAATGCGGTTAATTGTTTCAGTGAATGGCAGCACCAACAGAACGTTTTCATGTGTTATCACAACTTGATCACTTGCAATCAAAATATACAGGTTGTGGACATGCTGATACAACACGTTGGGAGTGGATCGTCAACCAACATCGCGATACGTGTGCATCGATCATCGGTTTGTTGTGCATTTTGCAAATTAGTATTTGCATAGCCCACTATGGCTATATATATATATATATAGTCTTATTTTTATTTTGCAAATTTCGGACTGTGAAGTTGAACTGATCAATTGCACACCACAAGATAGTATATTTCTTGTTGATACATCAGCTCTAAATAAAGTTGGAAACCTTTAATGATGACAGAAAATTGCTTATATCCCACGTCAGTTGGGTTATATAGAAAGCAAATATTTCGTAGATTTATACAAATAGTAGGTTAATAAAAATATGAATTTATTTATTCGTTTGTTTATTATTTGCTGATAACCTACGAAAATGGATGCTTGCAAGAAGGAAATGCAAAGTTGCATATTAGATATTCTTTTCTGGGCGCAGTTATTGCAATCCACTCCGGAAATTCCTTCTTTTTTTTCTCCAATTTAAGAGTCCCATTCATATTTTATATGATGGTTATTTATATACTGCAATCTTATTAATGCTTTTTTTTTCGAAAAAATATTCTACAGAATGGTTAAAATTTTATGAGTGTGTATAATTTTTGAAGAGAGGATGTTATTGTTCTAATAAATATTCTTTCACTTCCACAGTTTTAATTTTAATGAAAGAATTAACGCAAATACCGTTATCACTTTACAGGACATCCCGATCACCTCAGTTTAGTGGCCGTTTGTGAGAATGAATCTCGAGCTCGTGTCAGATTCAATTTACTCAATCAAATGATTGCGCCATGTGGACCACCACCCGAGAAATCACCTCTTGATGAGTGATTGCTTTCATTGGAATACCTTTCCTATGAAACGACGGTCGATTCATTGCATTCTCAACGTTTCGCTTATATTTCTTCTCTGCCTTTCGGATTTATAACACTTGCCGATGCAATTCATAGCTTACCGGAAGTAGTGTTCTGCTTCAGAGGTGATCCTGGTTCTAAGAAAGTAACCACTGATTTAGACTAAGAAGTCATGGCACTCATAATGAGGTGCAGTGTTCTTTGGAACGATCGCCCAATCGACTGACCTCATTGAGGATTTAGGTGGCTAATAGAGTAGATCCGTAGACCTGCATAAATTAATGGATGTCTATGGCAGATTCCATACTGGTAAAAGGGGTAAAAAGAAGAAGAGGTGAAAATTCCACTTCATGAGCATATAAAAATAACTATAATTAAAAAGGCTCCAAAATAGAATCAGTTTACCCTGTCGATGGACCTCTTTGGAAAGTTTATAGTGTGGATAGAGATTTGTATGCACTCAGAATTGTCATCAGTTTCAAAAACTATCAGAGTTCCTGGGTGGAACAATGCGTTATCGTTAGACTATCCAAATGATTGCTTAAAGTTGATTTTTTGCTATGGGAAAGAGGGGGGCAAACTTTACGATTGCAATTCGATTACAAATTCTCGTTTGGAAATTTCATGAAAATTTCTGGAAATCCATAGGAGAGGAAGTCTAAGCTAATATAAAGGTTGAACGTGTTTGTCGTTTTGACTGTTTTGTTTGCTTATTTTCATTTGTATTTATATACTTCTGAATGATGTAAATAAACAGTTTTTTTTTTTGCAGATATTACACCATTTTTTTCGCTGTGCAATTCTAAAAGTATAATGGTTTTACTGACTACGGTATATATGCAGTTAGATTTGCAATAATAATTCGAGAAAAGGGGGCAATCACCATTGTAAAGATAGTTAGTTCTTTATATAAAAGTTTACGAATGTTCGAATAAAAAAAAAGCCTATTTGAGGGATTGGAGGAGGGGAAGAGAGGAGGTCAATGATAACGCATTCTTGCGATGATGAGTAATGAAATGAGCCGAAAATAGAAACTTTTGAAGAAAATATTAAGGAAATCATGTCAGTAAGCGGAAAATTTTCGGCATTTTCGATATAATTCATCCATCTCTTTAGCCTGATTAGTGAATCGTTAGTGGTGATGACTAGGCAAATTTCATATCACAGGAACATATAATTCGGTCTCGAAGTCTTAAAATATGAATAATTTTTGATAGAGAGGTCAAAGGTCATAGACATTGATATTGTTTGAAAGTATTCGTCAAAAAATATTAGATTTCGAGCACTCCAATATATCGAAACGTTGGGAATTTTCAAAAATATGTGCTGATGAAGTCTTCAATGGCACAAGGAATTCTGGAAATGTTCCGGTTATTCTCGTTATTTGATGCTTTCCAATATAATAGCATAATTATTTGCTCTTATAAAAAAGTGAAACTTCGGATGTGGCTAAAAGTAGGAAAAACTATCTGAGATTACAAGTAACTAAAATGCATGATTTGAAGGTCATGAAAATTGCTCCTTACGAGGCATCAATCAAATGAACAGAAAATCTCCTCATAGTGAGCAAAAAATTTCCATTAAGTTGGAGAAGAAATTCAAAGGAACGATCAGAAAATGTGGAATTTACGAGTTTGAGAGGTTTTTTTGGTTTGAGAAACTTTCAGGTTTAAATTTTGCATTGAAATTTTTGAGAAAAATTAAAAATGCGTGAAAATATAAGTGGTTAATCACGGTACTGATAAACAGTTTCCGGTGAATGTGATGGCAGCTAGGGATTTGTCAGTGCAAATCGCTTAAGAGGATATCCACCTTAAAGAACAATGTAAAGGTGTATGATCCCTGTTTCACAAAATGTACTAAATTTGAAATTTTGATTTTAAAGTGGAAATAATTTTTGATTTATTGCCAAAAATAGGCTGGCACTTTATTTTATATAGTCCTATACACAACTGCTGGTTCGAGGAACCCACATTGGAAACCTTCGTACGGTAGTTTGCCAGTAGCGGTTGTTTTCTTTAATGCGTTTGTTACGTTTCAGATGATTTAGTGGAAATAGTTCGATGCTGTTAAGTTCAAGCGTAAAAGGTAGTGCGACAGGTGGCAATTGCTTAGGACTAGTAATATTATTCGGGACCCGAGTTACAGATGTCATAGGAATAGGAAATGGCCCTCTTTTTTTGGGGCGGGGGGAAGGGGGGCAGGAGATGGCTTTTGGGGGAGGGGAGGAGGATGGGGGTGCGGCGAACTACTCGACAATGAGGTAGTTACATCACTAGGAGCACAAATATTCTAAAAGAAATATTATAAGGTTAGAGCCAAATACCTGAGAAAGGTTTATTCGACTCAGTGCTATTTTGCCATTTCTTTGTATTTCATTTTGAATTTTCGTAGATATTGTCACGATTTCTAGAATTTTTATCATTTCCATTATCGTAACGATATTTGCTCAGGTAGTTATTTGAATATGTCAGAAATAAATAAATGGGAATGCATTTGAAAGTAAACAAATTCCTACAGTTCATGGAAACATGTTGACAGCTTGCAATAGTATAAGAAAAAAACTTGGTAGATGCAGATGAGGGCATATCCAACGTTTTAGAATGAAGGGTTACAATATCTGTATCCGTATCTTCCCCCGCAGGCTATTTATTTTACTCAAATTCCCCTCCTTTCTTTCCTTTCATTTCGTTGCTTACTGGATCGGAGGTTGAACGGAATCGGAAGAAAGGGGGCTAGCAGTCAACTGACTGCTGAAGTGGTTCAACGAGAAATGTCTCTGAAAACAGTTTATTTTGGCCATTTAACGGCATGTTTAGCAACTTTATAAAGTGCTTCATTGCTGCCATTTGAATGCTTGCTTAAATCCCGTTATATTTTCTAGCCCTAGTTTTAAAGGATTTTCGCGGTGTTAGGTGGCATTGCTAATGTGAACCTCCCCCTCAGCTTACGGTTTCGTTGCTAATGGAAAACCCCCTCCTTGCCCTTAGGATTTAGTGGTTGTCTAGAAGAACTAGCGTGTGGTACCCACCAATACTGAAAGTGGTCGTTTTAGTTAGGTGCTGTGCGTTGTTTCTTTTTTTCTGTTTAATCCTTAGCTTCCTTTAGTATTTCCTATGATCGTTTATGTTTAGGACATTTTAAATAAGCAATATGCAATGGAGTTTCGAGATCTTTGAGCTGAAGTAGTTGTTTGCAGACCAATCAAACTACGGAGTTATAGCAATGCCGTCCACCAAACCATCCTACAAAGTTGGTAAGTAACGCTTTTTACTTCACAAATAGATCTTCCACCACAGAAAACAAACATAATAGCACAGTTAGAAACCGCCGAAGGCAACTATTTGAAGCAAATTTTCCAACCATCTTCTTTAGCTATGTACTCGGATAGGTTCATGCTTCCGTTTGTGTTTGTTTCATTTGAAAGGTTGTTTGTTTCCGGTTGTTGATCATTGTTTTGGACAGGATAGAAGCGGTACCACTCCCCCCACGCTTCTAATACTGCAAAGATCTAGAAGAATAGGAGTCGTGAGTGGTAATTAACTTCTGAAATCCAATAATCGGCACCTATATCAGTGATTAGAAGGCTACTGCTGCTTAAATTTTGAACAGTTCAAAAAAGTTCGAGGCAAAATCTTCGAGAAGTTGAGATGAACGCAACATTCGCACTGAATGTTTATCGATGTGATCTGTTTTCTAGACTCAAAGAACGACGGAATCTTAGAAGATACTTATGCAAGCTGACGAACCAAAATTGGGTTTCTTCTTTAATAACATAGCCGGGGGAATTGTTACTTCCATCGCTCACCTCTTACGTATATATATTTCACCCTAACTACTCCGCGCAGTATTTGCTTTCTCAAAGCGGCCATATCGATGAACGGTCTATATGTTCGTATCTCTTTATCACGGATATCTTTTGATACAAATTGCTAGGTGGAATAAAAAATTAGATCGACGATGTTGTTCCACTGAGAAGTTAGTGCTTATTGTTTTATTTATTTTTTATTTGGATGCTTGTACTATGAACGGCTGTCTACTTTTCATCTTCCACTCTCTTTACTTTTTAATTTCGATTGTTTTAAAGCTAAATAAATCTCTTTAAGGCTGTTGAGTAGTATATATAGATTCTTTTTTGTTGCTTTATTCGCTAGCATTTGTAAAAAAATTCATCTTTGCCGTATTGTAGCCGATATTACGTTGGCGGATTTTGGACGTATGGAGATAACATTGGCAGAGGAGGAAATGCCTGGTTTGATGGCGATGAGAGCTAAATATGGACCACAAAAGCCATTGAAGGGTGCTCGCATTGCTGGATGTCTGCATATGACCATACAAACGGCCGTCCTCATTGAGACTCTTGTCGAACTCGGAGCTGAGGTTTCTTCATTTGTCTTGTTGCAGATGCTTTAATCTTATGGTAATATAGGTTTGAGGCATACCTCGATTCAATAACACTTTAGCGAATAGACAATCTCATCAGAAAAACAGATGGTTTAAGTTCAAACATCAGCCTGAAGTATAAAAAAGCAAATGTTAGTGCCATTTAAATAAATGTCTAGAATAGGAGACAATTGAGATGAGGAAATAAATTGCAATAAATGTGTTTAGTTACAAAGTAGCCGAGAAATCCTACCTGGGCAGCCCAAATTATATATGCTGTTGTGAATCGGCTGATCACTTGCAGCAAGCCGGCTGGTTGCTAAATTGTGAGTAAAGCAATTCTTGGTGATCTTCAATTTATTTCAATAAACGCATAAATGATTTAAGGTGCAATGGTCATCGTGTAACATATTTTCCACTCAAGATCATGCGGCAGCTGCAATTGCAAAAGCTGGCATACCTGTGTACGCATGGAAAGGAGAGACTGACGATGAGTATGAGTGGTGTATAGAACAGGTTATTTTTTGCTTTAATAGCATAAGATAATTGAGTTAACTCGTAAGTGCTGAATGATGTATTATCCGGTTGAGTGACGCTTATCGAAGTATAGTCGTACTTACCGGAAGTTTCTTAAAACTATATATAGCGTCCTTAATAGCAGTTCATGAAATTGAAGCGGAGAGGGAGAAGGGAAAATGAGGTGATGGCAATACCGATGGGAGGGATCGGTTGCCAGTATCGTTTTGTTTAACATCACCATCATCTTCAACCATCCTTACGAATAGATCCAACTTTTCATTCATCTTAGGCTTATTAACAATAGAAACTTGTTAATACTCTATTATTGCATCAGTTATTTCTAATCTTTGTTCAAGAGTTTTTCTGGTTGGTATACTAATCTGACGATATATTTGCACGAATTTATTTTAGAATGCAATCATTGTCATTATTTGTTTCGGTATATTTGCATATTATTAAGCATTCATCATATTTGCAATCTCATCATTGAATTTTGCAGACGTTGGAGTTCAAAGATGGAAAGCCGTTGAATATGATCCTGGATGATGGCGGTGATTTGACGAATCTTGTCCATCAAAAATACCCACAATATCTGCCTGGAATCTATGGAATCAGCGAGGAAACTACCACCGGTGTTCATAATCTAGCTAAGATGCTCAAAGCTGGAACCCTTAAGGTTGATCTTTCAATAGCGTTCTATCAATTTCATATATTTTTTTTATCGTTGTTATCGTAAACTTTGAGGATTGCGGCTAGCCTTTCTTTCAGTTGATAATGCAAGTATAACAACAAAAATTGGGAGGAGAGGAAGTCAAGATCCACTTCGACCGGCCGTCGAGATTTCTAATCTTTGAAAGATGCACACAGAATCGGAGGCATCAAACCTGAGGGCACTTGTATATTTGTATTTTTAAACATAAGATGTAAACATTGTCACCATAAACGCTTTTCACTTCGTTAGGATGTGCTCGATTTGAGCCTTTCTACGGTGACATTTCCGGTGAAATGCCTTTCTTGAGTTCTATTGAACTATAAAGTTTAGTTTTAATGGTAAGAACGGAATTGCTTTAAGGTGGCAGCAATAAACGTGAACGATAGTGTAACGAAATCGAAATTTGACAATCTATACGGTATCAGGGAGTCGTTACTTGATGGGATCAAACGTGCCACCGATGTAATGATTGCCGGTAAAGTGGCCGTAGTTTGTGGATTCGGTGATGTTGGTAAGGGTGCATGTGCATCGTTGAGATCGTTTGGTGCACGAGTTATTGTTACAGAAATCGACCCTATTAATGCACTACAGGCAGCTATGGAAGGTATGCGCTTCTTGTTTCTTTTTTTTTTCTTTTTTTTTTTGTTTCTTTCACTGACATGCAATTATTTTTGAGTGACGGATTTATTCGATTTTTTATACAAATGCATTTTAAAAGGAGGGAGGGGAGAGGAGGATTGGTGTTTGTCTCCCATTTTGGTTCGTCAGCTATCGTGATCCCGCCGCAGCTGTAGTTTTTTTTTTAAGTATTAATGTTTAGAAACATTACCTGTTGAGTTACTACGGACGTATTAGTTTTACGTTGTGCGAAGCATGTCGTCATTGGGATTGAGAGAGGAGGGGGTTGTACAAGGGTCCGCTTATCCCCCTGAACCCTGTTTTAAGTATGATGTAAGTATTCTAACCACACTACTATCTAGCCCTTACTCTCGATGTTGCTGTTTGTTAGTGTCAGTTATTGTAGACGCTCACTCTGTGGGTTGTTTTCCGCTTACTGCGTCGCACGTTAATTACTGCTTTAGAAACGTTGCGACGTATAAAAAAATATAACATGAAGGCCTGAGCAGCTCGATGAAGTGTTCTTCCATTACTGTGTCATTGATCATCCTGCCGTTCTTTCTCCCTGTGCTTCTCGTTCCATTTGTTTTTCGGTGAAACATGAATCTCCACTTTTCGGCATTGAAAATTTTTTTGAAGGGTACGAGGTGAAGACACTGGAAGAAGTGGCGCATCTGGCACAAATAGTGGTTACGACAACAGGATGTAAAGATGTGGTGCGAGGTGAGCACATGCTCGAATTGCCGAACGATGCGATCGTATGTAACGTGGGCCACTTTGACGTTGAGATCGATGTCAAGTGGCTTAATGCTAACGCCGTTAGCAAAAAACAAGTGAAACCACAGGTGAATTCAAATACCTAATTTACTGTTTCTAGTTGTTGTTGACTTCAGGTGTAGAATCACTGAAAAAAGGAAATTGGAAGGGTGATGACCGCGAGGGAAATACGGCGTAGATAGTGGAAGTCCATAGATGGGCTCGTCGTTCTATATGTCATCAAAAGCTGACTGAGTGTAGACGCGGTTGCTAGATCCTCGACGACAGAATATTGTTCAGAATTGAGAAACATTATTCGCAAGTGAATTCCGCTGACTTAAAAAATCGTTTGCAGGTTGATAGGTATCTACTGAGTAATGGTCGCCATGTAATCGTACTCGCCGAAGGACGTCTTTGTAATCTAGGTTGTGCTACAGGACATCCATCCTTTGTTATGAGTAACTCGTTCACCAATCAGGTATTTTTGCTTACAATGTGTACGGTATTTCGGATGCGATCTTTTCAATCCTGTATTCTCCATAACGGCACTTAGTCCTTAGATCCAAAGTGGTCCGTTGGTAACTCGTTTTCTACTGCGTTTTTAAAAAATTCGTCATGTGATAGACGTAGGTATGATAGAACATCTTAAAAAACAACTTTTTCCGCTTTTGTTGTCAATCTAATTGAAGAGGTATCTAAGGCAGTAGTTGGAGTACTTCGGGACATTGCAGCATGTAGTTGGAACAAATGGGGCTTTAAGTTGTAAAAGCGATTCAGATGGCAAACTGTATAAGTGCAGAATTGAATTTTATGTAAAAGAGAAGCAAAAAATGAGTAGGTTTAGGTTTCAGAAGATTTTTTGATTGCAAAAGTTTAGAAGTTTAGATTGCAATTACAGGTGCTTGCACAAATCGACCTATTTACGAAACACGGTACGCCTCAAGAGTATAAGGTGGGATTGTATGTTCTACCAAAGAAACTGGACGAAGAGGTGGCTCGCTTACATCTTGAAAAACTTGGCGTGAAGCTGACGAAACTCAGTGAAGATCAGGCGAAATACCTCGGGGTACCGGTCGAGGGACCTTACAAACCGGAGCATTACCGCTATTGAATCACCTATTGCTGGCAAAGTTATTGCATTCGTAGTTTTTACGGTTGGAGATGTTGCAGGTTTTTTTTTTTAAATTGCAATTGTTCGATGTTGGTGCATTCCTGAGGTTGCCCGAGCCCCTTCAGTTACTCTGACATTGCTTGTTATTTTCAGTGGTTTGGACTGGAATACCGTTGTTGAAATTAAATTTCGATAAATTATGCCACAGATTTGTGTTGACTGTTACTTCGTTTGTGAATGCAGATAACCGTGACACTTCAAAATTCCAGGCGCACAAGGAATGGGCGATTAGGCATCGCCGTTACTTCCGTCAAAAGTTTAAAGAAAAAGAAAACAAAGGGTTGGAGGTAGACGTTGTCTGCTGGTATTCGTCTGAACCGGGTAGGCATCGTTTCCAAAGGTGCATTTCATTGTGAAGGAACATTTTCCCATTTTTTTGGGAAATGAAACCTACTTAAAGGGTCATCGATGCACGGCTTAAATGGTTTAATTTTTCACCCCCGTTGAAAATGCAATAAACAACTTACAACACAACAAGAATAGTTAATGGCGAAAGAGCATTTAATCATTGATATATGACTTTATAGTTATTAATGACATTTATGTGTCGATATAATACGATAAAATTACATATGTGACATCAATATATGTGTTAGTAGTTCTCGAACTAGTTCCTGAGCTCAGAAAAAACTTCCTCAGGGTATCCGCCTCAGCTTCAACATCAGAGAGTGCAAATATTCACGTGTATCAAACGACAATCTCACCGTATCAGAAACTTCTGCCCAGTGCTAAAATAGTGAACAATAACATCACCCAGGAAACGGTTATACAATGGGCGCTGTATGCCAAGTGCTTGTATAGTAAGATTAAATGAATGCTGAAACAGCCATACAAAAGTACAGAAGAGAACCCGTAAACGAACATATCGAAGTAACCAGGCCCATACAAATTTTGGAGAAGCACCTCCTCCCCCCTCCTCACTTTCATTTGGCAGTAATTTCCGAGTCAGGTTATCAGGTTGCCAAACGATGTTGGTTGCTAAAGGCGTTTTTACTAAAATTCTTCAACAATTTGGTTCTCCCATATTTTTTTAGCACTTCAGGGTGGGCCGAAAGAGGTGGGAATAAGGAGTTGGGCCTGAATACAGCCACAAATATCAAGGTGACAAGCGATTTCTGCGGAATCTGTTGATGATCAATCGATAAATCGGAAACGATCGCTGAGTATCTTATATTTTCCATCATCGGTAACAAGTACGAATGTCTGTGAGAATGCATGCGTCATCCCACCGATGATCACTGTGCCGATGCTAAGCACTATTAAAGGTTGACATCCGTTAACTTCTTCGATTCCCATTTGACAATTCACCGACGATAATCTACAAAAAAGAAAATTGCTTTCGAACATTGAAATTTATATTTTTGAAGGGTATTTTTCACCCCCAATCTTCAACAAATGCCTAATAAGTTGGATTCTTTCAGAAGGGGAACTAACACTCCAGCATTATATCTATTCAATTACCATTCCATTCCAATCAGATCAAGTGCACTTCAACGATATAACAATCCACTGAAAATTTCTTCCCAATAAACGAACCGATCTGCATTTTGCATGCCACAATAAACTTTATAAACCAAACCCTTCATGATGGATCATCTAACACCAAAAACCTCACAAAAAACCGCTTGGACGTACTATTAAACCATAATGATATTAAAATCGTCGACGTCTCGAATTCGGAACCTACCGGAAATCAATAAACGATAGTGAATTCGAGGGTATCTTTTGAAATCAATCCATTTCAGCTAGTTTAAACTCAGATTATAACCGTCGCTCCCCGATTCGGAACCCATTTATAATCAAGTCCCCACTCACGAAACTATTTCACAGCGTTAATTCTTTATGGAAAGGTCATTGAAATATTCGCTAAAGGCGCTTAAATCAACGTAAAAATGCGCCTTCACACGAAGATATACAAATAATTCAGCAATCGCTAGATAAGTTAGTATGGTATGCGCCTTGCATTCCGCACATCTAAGCAGCTAATTCCACTTGGATGTTTGCACTAATCTTCTAAAAAAAAACATCCATCTATGTCATAAATAATCCGACCTGTTCAAATGAAAAATTAATTGGCACAAAATCTATGCAATTCTTTTTCCAATCTTAAATATATCTAAAACTCCTTTTAAGTATATAAGGTCACTCTAATGTCTGTGTTATACCTATCAAATTTCTGAGCCGTTAGCTTTAATGGTACTCTAGTTTAAACATCCGAGCAGACAGACACACACATACATATAACGATAAATGCAGACACGGGACCACTACGATGCATACGTTTTGCAAGAAGCTGGCAATGCAGCGCTTAAAAATGAGCCGAAAGTAAAGAAAGCAACGAATAATGTGAACCAAAACGTGTCACACACATATCACATAAGGTAGAAAACGAAAAAAATCACCACCCACAAAGCAGTAATAACCTAACCACTTACCAACATAGAAGACCTCATGTCATATGTGTAAGGTCACGCACTTGCTCCCACTATGTAAAGGATCAATACAACGAAGGATGTGATCTCCGCCTAACTGGCTCCGCTAAAAAACTTTCGATTGGCTCAGTTTGCAAAATTCGGTCCCAAATTCACTTTCGCACGTATTTAACATTGCAAAATTTTTCCGTGAAAAATTTTTTTTCTTTTCGCATCGCCATACGATATTACCCGACGTTTCCTTTGCGTTTGTTACATTTTGTACTTTTCAACGTCGAGTGATATGCATACCCTATCATATAAATTGTTCGATAAACCTCAAAGAACATAAAAATCTTACGAATGGTCAGTTGCGGGTACCGATTCCCAGAATCGTGCAATATTATCGATTCCTTCGATTAAATTCCCATTCCAAAGCAATGTCGCCGAATCCACATATAGAAAATTGACTTTATTGCGTACACGATCGACCGCATTATAATAACGTTCGGTTAAGCGTTCGGCTTCTGTACATGCGATCTCATCTTCGGCTGCTAATTTCGATGAAGCCATTTTATAGCAATCTGAAATGACTTTCAATATTTGTATATCAGTGAGGAAATATAGTAATTGCATGCCGGTTTATGTTAAACGCCGTGGAAGTTTCGATGCAATTGCGATCAGTCAACGTATACACTTTGAATGGATCTGGTACAAAAATCCAAGGACTATGGTTCGCCAACCACTTACGAATTAAGACAGTGTTCGTCCGGAACAATGTTTCGTCTTTGAAAAGAGTACAAACAATCTCCACTGTTTAAAATCATCAACATTACGGTACTCGATCGTATTACGGTATTAAAATCATCAATATTACGGTGCTCTTACTGACCGAGTTGTGATGGAGGGGGTGAGGAAGGGGAGGTTTCATTCGACCATAAACAGAGTGATATATGCGCATGACCTTCCTCTTAGTGGCACGTTGCCAACGCATATGCCAAGATTCCTCTCTTCATCCCATATGTCATTTGTCGACGATCCTTATGAAGTTTCTCGAAAAGAAAAAATTAAGAAACATTGTCCAGTTTCCCCTCCCTTCGAATCATGGAAAAATTTTGAAATTCTTCAACAGGCCACCAAAGTCTACTAGTAGCAATTTCAGAGAGGTAAAGAAAAGCATTTTCGAAATCCTAAAAACCTTGACGTCACCGTTTTCTATAGCTGTGGGGGGGATAGGAGTAATTGCGAACCGAAATTTTTAGGTTTTTTTTAGTCTGGCACATCTAAGCGCAAAACCTTTCCCCTTCTTCTCTGTCAGGTGTAGCGGTGATCTAAGAACGTCCTAAATTCCCGTATTTTGGTCACTTCGATCTTTGCTGCACTTCAAGCATTGTAAAAGCCAATCCATCAATAAGAATAACGTCGACAAATACGAAATACGACACAAAAAATACCGCAAAAAAATTTACCAGTATGTATTCCCAGCCGTTTAGGAAGTTTTTATACCCACAATTTTACCAAAAATCATTCCCCTCTCCTTCCCTTCCGCTAAATATCGAGGAAGGGGAGAGGAAATAAGGTCACACTACCACCCCTAAGAGTTGACTAAAGAACAATCCGCTCGCCTTATCAATCGGCATTTCCTTGAGCAGTCGAAAAATTCTCGAAAACTTCAAAAAAACCTATTGGAGACGAGGAGAACATTTAAATTGTTTATACTTGAAAGTCGACTTGTCTATTACGAAGTATTTTCCGCTTATTTAGTCGGTTGATAGATCACAAATTCTTTTCCGTAGCTCCGAACAGGAAGCGGCAACGAAGGTGCTAGTCTTTTACAATAAATTGGGGAAGGGGGGGGGGGGAGGAGGGGGCGGATGAAGCGACGATATTCCACCAAATCGCGCATAAAGACTCCTTTATCCAATCAGTCAAACAAGCCAAGCTTATTGCTTATTTCCGGACTTACAACGTAGTTCTATAGATTAATATAATGGCAAAACGAAAAACAGCGAGATGGGAAACAGCGAAACGAAAAATAGCGAAATGAAAAATGGCAAAACGAAAAATGGCGAAACCTTCAAAATATTAAAAAAAAGGCGAAATCTTTTCGAAATGAAACAAATAGAGACATATTTCAAAATTCCGTGCAAAGTATCCCTTTCATATTTCGAAAACGTTTATGCGAATTGTGTTGCAGCGCTATAGACTAATTAAACGAAAAGAAGTAATTGTTCTAGTAATGGCAAAGATTTTACTAACGAATGATTCTCGATGAAGTTGTAATGATGAGTCTATTCAGTGAGGGCTGGTGAAAGAGGCAACGGTTATAGTCATTTATAAGTAATCATTGGTTTAAGGCTCAAGCCTGGTTCAAAACTTAGGTTTGTTGGCAATCATCATCTAAACATCAATTAGCACTTTCATGTTTCGTTGTGCCGATCTCTTAAGGGCGCATTTGTCGGTGGCGCAATTGTTGTGTGATCAACTTTGAAACTGCACCCTTCCAAATGGTGACTACCAAAATTTATAGGAATTCAAATAAGGTGTAAAATTTACCGTCAAAAAAATTAAGGTGTGACGCCTCCGCTATGACAGCACACAAAATTGATACCCTCTACGCTTTGTGAGTTGTGCACCACAGGTCGGATACACTCACAATTCACGTTGCGACGAAAAGATTCCTGCAGCATAACACACCGTAATTGAACTCAATAAACAACATCCACCACCAACGACTAGACTCCACAGTTTATTGATTGGTCTTTCAGTAATCGAATTAATCGATAATAACTCAACAGGTATCTATAGGTATGCACCTAATTATTCTTCTATAGCGGCGAAATATGTCAATATTCACCTACAAAATCTCATATGATATGCTTGTGAGATCATGGTAGGGATCCAAAATTTGGAAATACCAACATCCGGCGATTGGGCGACTGTGAAAATAATTTGACCGGCATCGCATTAAATCAGATACCCTATCTATTTCCCAGGGGAACTACTATATCATTTTCACTGCTAACCAATTGCCCATCACGAGACTACCGTTTCGACTATAAATTCGTCCCATCTTTATTTTTGCTTATATTAAATTTACTGATTTTATTAAGCAGAAATTAAATTTAACATTGCTATTATTGTATGGAATTTAGACGACACTTTAGAGGATCGAACATATTTTGACTAAATGGGACCATTTTTTAGATTTTATTATATAAGAATTTAATATTAAATAGGATATAAGTTTAAAAATTTCGTATTGGTTTTGATAAAGATGAGAAATACAATGAGATTAGCTATCAGATGTTTCAATAATTCGAATAATTTGATGCATAAAATTTTTTCGATATAATCGAACAAATATTAAGAAATCTAAGAATTAATAGTACCATAATTTCACACCAAAAAGTCAAATTAATAATTTAAAATACTTACCAAATTGGGGCAAATTTTTTTGAGGAAAGCACGTAAACTACAATCGTTACAGGGACAACATCGTAGAATCGATGAACAATCGGTGAATAACGGTTGTGGTGGTGATGAATTCGATATCACTTCACCTTCTTCTAATTGTATGAATCTCTCTTTCTGAAGTGAACATGC
>QEWY01001008.1:149617-210889 GCA_006503575.1 Baylisascaris schroederi | reverse complement strand
ATATATATATATATATATATATCCGGACACCGAATACCTCATTGGCGTTCTTTAATTTAGTTTAGAATATATTTAATTTAGAACATTCTTTAATATGAATGCTTTCGAGGATTAAGCTGATTCTTATCTTTGAGGAGGGCGTTTATTCTGAGAGATTTTATTCGTACAAATATGGTAATTGTTTCTGCGCGCTATTTGAATCAAATCTTATTCAGGAGGCATTTGTTTTGCGAAGTCGATGAATTGCCCGAACACTTAGTTGTCTCACTAGTGACCTATTGGTCACAACAACATTTCTGGTTGATCGTTCTCCAGTGGAATATTACTTCCTTTCCGAAGGACTAAAGAAGAATTTATCTGCGAGGTAGTCCTGCGAGCGTTTGTTTGGAAGCTGATTTTAGGTTGGTATCATACTTGTAGCTCGCGTTTATGTATGTGAGAGTGTATAATAATATGAGTTTACAGCTGGTGATCGTTAATCCGAAGGGTAACGAGATAATGCCAGTACTTGTTCGAGAAGGATTCGACTATGTGAGCGAGTTCACGCAAAAGTTCATGGGAGTACATTCGGAGAACGTTTTTCTAAAGAAGAGATATCCCGGGCAGTCCATCCCCAATTTCTCTATCAGCTCAAGGTCACTTAATGTTTTTGTGTGAGAGAGTAGTAGCTAGTATCGTGTGAAACTATGATAAAACTTTGAGGTGTTGTGTGTGGAAGAATGAATAAAGTTAGTTGGTAAATTCATTTTTGGATTGAATCAGTGCCACTGATAAGTTGAGGAGATTCTGAGCCAAACCTTTTGAGAAATGACTTTATAAAGTACTCTGCAAAATATTCTCCAACAACTTTTCAGAATATTTTCAACCTAAGAGTTTTTTTCGGAGAAAAGGTTCGTTATTCAGAAAGGGAAAATAGTTTTTTAAAATGCATTTGTTTCATCGATCATTTCTTGTTGGATAGAGTTGGTCAAAGGTGCTTTTACAATAGGCGAACGTCTCTTCAAACATTTACTGTGTGTAATTAGCCTTTGAAATCCATTATGCATTGGTTTGTATTAAATAAAAATACTAAGGAATGAAATCGAGGAAATATTCATTGTTGTTTGTTGAGCAGGTAAATAAGGATTTTACGATGGTAGTATTTAATATTGAAATAGCAAATTTCATAAATGCATTTCATGATCAAGCTTCAGTATTCGTCTTCCACAAATGCGTTGCTGCAGCAATTATATGCAACCACTTATTTGTGGCTTTTTATTTCTGTTAGAGATATTGCATAGGTGGATATTCCTTGCAAAAGGATAAGTTGACGACGTTATTTTTAATATTTCAATTGCTTGGTGGGATATCGATCAACGATATTTTAACGGTGTGATCAGATGTATTATGCATAAAGTATAAGAAAGATGTGAACATGTTTGTTTTTAGCGACACTCAAAGGATGGGGACGTGGTGTGGCACATGAGGGAGTACGTGTTGGTGATGAAGTGAATTTCTTTGTGGATGGTAGTGATGATTCCACCTCACCGCTTACTGTACATATTCGTGATCCAGGTAAGCTGTAGTTGTGTTTAACTTTGTTTTTTGTATCGATGAGTCAATTAAGTTGCAACGTTTAACACTGTCGATTTCCCTTTTCTGCATATTCACTATCCCTCAACAAATTTTATAGTGCTGTTAATTATTCTTTTATGAATAAAGATTATTCTTTTTTATT
The DNA here is from genome assembly GCA_006503575.1 of Baylisascaris schroederi. Lineage (NCBI taxonomy): Eukaryota > Metazoa > Nematoda > Chromadorea > Rhabditida > Ascarididae > Baylisascaris > Baylisascaris schroederi. Next base: position 209,172 of record QEWY01001008.1, on the reverse strand, counting down.
AAGACATGTGAATTTAATTCCATTTTTTCATTCGTTTTTTATCAATACAAAACAACCGTTATCTCCTCCATCCTTCACTCTTCTACAGATTTTTACCATGGAAGTCATTATGGACTTTACTATGCCTTATCACGATAAACAATAATATGCTTGAATTCTAGAGATTTCCAGATGATAAATTGAACAATACTTGCTGTGATCCACGTTCAATTGTGGCTATTTTGGAGGTGTGGGTGGATATCCGATAGCTGAATTGTGATGAGCAATCGTTTACGTTAGTGATAGGATTTTGTAATGTGTTACAAGCAGTTCACGATGTGATGATTGCAGCTGGTCAGTTGTTGCCGGTTGACGAGACTCTCGATGAAGTGAAACGACACTATACATTCGTCTGCAGACCGCAGACGAGGGGCAAGCACGAAGTAGAATTAAAATGCGACGATAGCCAAATCTCGAAGAGTCCTTATGAGGTGCGCACTTTTGGAATGTGAGGTTCCACTTCGTCCTCTCCCTTCCCCTCATTACCAGCTCTCAAGTAGAATGGTCAACTTAAAAAGCGTTGCATTTAGCAGAATGCAGCAAGCAATTTGTGACCGAATAGTTCGCATTCTCCCTACTAACAGAGTTCGAATTGATCACATATGAACGCTTTACTGGCATGTTTTTTTATTTGTAAATGATTTGTTACACTGGCTGATCTGATAAGCAACAGCGCTGATCTGGTAACACTTTTGTGTCATTTGTTATTGGGTGGGATGTTCGATTTCGTGACGAGTTTCTCTTTTATCTCGTACGGTTAGGATTCTTTCAACGTTTTTGCGAATATATCATCATTTGGTCAGTCTCTGGTCGGTCCTCAGTGATCTTTCTCACCTCTTCGTTCTCTACCGGAAGTAGTCCCAAGTGATTAAACGAATTGCAACACCGATAAGAACATGACCCTTTTATGGATGGCAATTAGAGGGCAAAGGGTGGCAACTGCAATGTGCGAGTGCCGAGTTGTGTGTGCAGTTGCGATATTAGCGATTCAATGTCACCGCAAGCACGCACTCCACATTGCACTATTTGCTGAGTGATGTGTACTGCTTGTACAATTGCTCGTAAGTGTATGGTTTATTCGCTGCTGATGATGGTTACATTTTTATTGATTCGAATTTAATACTCGCAGTAAATAAGAAGTAATAAATTGTAGTGCTAGAAAATGAGTGAAAGTACTAGTTTGTGGTCTGATGTTGTAGAGCTGTTAAAAGTAATAATTTTCTTATCCAAAGTTAGGACTTTAAGGTTTTACTAGCTATTGAACGGCTTGCTTATTGAGTTCATACTTCAGGTATCACGTCCCAGTTCCATTCGTTGAAACTGCGCTCTCCTATCCCCTGTTCCCCTCTTTCTCTCTTTTCCTTTGCATCTCCTCTCCTCCCATCCCATTCCCCACTCCCACGACGCCTTCCTTTACTGTCACCCACTGTTGCCCTTTTGATGAACTTGTTTTATTATCTTTGTGGCTTTCCCATTTGGTTTTTTATAATTTTTTATCTCGGAAGAAAAAAGTTATGTATTTTCTCACAAAATCTGAGGGCTATTGGCAATTTCCAGTGTTTTATCTGCAGAGAGAATAATTTTCCTACTATGTGGAGTGTTGATTGTTGGCTGTTTATAAGATCTCCCTTTATTGTTATGGATTCAGCGATTAGGGGGAGGGGGGGAGGGAATAGGGGTCCCTATGTTTATTTAATATATGGCTAAGAGTGTATTGCTCGATGTAATTGCAGAGAATGCTTAGATATGCAACTGATGGCATCACTAATATCGTTTTAGGTGTGTATTGGAAAGCGCACCACTTCACAGGTGCATGCTTTTGGACCGGGTCTCGAGGGCGGCGTCGCGAAATTACCTGCTGTTTTCTGTATGGAAACGAACGGTGAAAGTGATCAGCTAGGTGAGAATATATCCCACTTCTTTACTAACAGTTATTTCATCGTTTACCAAGGAATAACTATGACAGAGCTGAAATAATGCGAGGGAGGAGAAAGGGTTAGAGGAAAGGGTGTATTTCTTCTCTCTTTCGTTGTTGATGGAGTTCCATCGGATGTCTTTATTCTTTTCCATCTGGAACAGAAATAATAGCTTCGACACTGTCTAACACCTCTCGGAGTCTTGTCTAAATTATTGAATGTGATCATAACTATATTGTGTTTCGAACCATTAAAGCAGTGAAATGAATTTCCGGTAAGGTGCCTTTCAAAAACGAGATTTGCCTTCACTCACCTCTGACATCTAACTTTTTTCGAATGTGATCTTAAATAAAGCAGTCAAATATCTACTCATTCTGGTATTCAGCATATCGGACTAATCAAACAGGAAACTATACGTTCATGTTTAAGAAAAAAATTTGAAAACTGAAGAGATATTGCCAGAATTTGCGCCCAAGATCATACGTTTTCGTTGGATTTTTCTTTAAAATTCCTCCCTAATTTCCTGCTTCCATATGGAACTATCAATATGCCCTTTTTATATGCTTGTTTGTGCATCATTGCGAATTGTTTTCTGAATTTTCTGAATTCCGCAACAAGTCCGTGATTCTTTAACAATTTGAACATAATGAGGATGCGTGACTGGAAAATGGACTGTAAAGGGGAGAGGGTAGTGTTATAATATATTTGCAGAGATTCTGAAGTGTTATGTCGCCCACATCTTTTATTAACAGTTTGCGACATTGTAAAGTATTTATGTATTCCATATCTTTATTGTTGCTCCATTTCACTCCTTTCTTACCCGTTGATGAAGTATATTCGTTTGTTTATCTGATTGTTAGACAATTCTTATGCATCATTTTGAAATAAAGCAATAAACTTGCTAGGTTTTGCTTTCTTTGGGGACCCAACTAAGATTGACACATAGATGTACATGTAGGTTTATATCCGAATCTGATATTTTAGGCTTTTCAATAGAAGGATCGAGCAAAACGGCAATCAATTGCACCGACGTGGGTGACGGTTCTGCGGTCGTCAAATATACGGTCAGTGTTCATTTATATTATTTCCCTTTATTTCCACTTTGTTACTTCGATTTTCATTAACGCAACAGAGAAATATTTCATCGAAGAAATTTTTGACATGGTTCCCTAATTCATCATTATTTGCCATTTAATTGTACAACCTATAAATTATGCACAACGATCGCATAGTATATGTAAGCACCAATGTAATGTATGAGTATTGTGTTGTACTGCTATGGTTTCATCTAGCACCAAACCGTTCAAGTCAGGTAAAACTAGATTAGGTGAAGGGATATATGGCGCAGCTGGTGTAAACTTTGCATGTGTTCCAATAAACAGACTGCATTATTAGTGAATATAGGTAAAAATTGGCATTAATCGCTGAGGCCTACATTTTGACAGTATACAGGGGATTCGCATTAAAAAAGAATCAGTCGTTACAGTGCAACACCTATAACAATTGGTAGCGAATATAGGTAAAAATTGGCACTAATCGCTGAAGCCTATACATTGATAGTATGCAGGGGATTCGCATTAAAAAAGAATCAGTCATTACAGTGCAACACCTATAACAATTGGTAGTGAATATAGGTAAAAATTGGCACTAATCGCTGAGGCCTATACATTGACAGTATGCAGGGGATTCGCATTAAAAAAGAATCAGTCATTACAACGCAACACCTATAACAAATGGTGACGTTATTTCGATGTTACTATTGCAGCCAGAGGAACCAGGTGTATACGAGGCGAACGTATTATCGCGTTAGGAACATATAAAAGATTCGGCATTCGTGCTGATGGTGGAACCACCCAACGAGGATCTCAGACCATCTGCGGTACGAGTCCTGGGTATTGAGTCGAGCATTACATTCAGTAAAGGCGATAGGGCTGTCTCCAAATTGATACCACTGATGCGGGTGGTAAGTTGTTTGCTTTATATGGCGTAAGTGTGCAGGCATAAGGGGAAATTAAAAGAGACGACGGGTGTGATGAGTGGTATTAGGTGCATAACTCTGAATACGATTCGCTGGGCTTCTATCTGAAATGAGGTGTTCATTGTTCGGTAATCGTGGTCGGCGGTTTCGATGTTGTTTGTATTGAGCTGGTAAATAGGCAGTGGTAATGCTCAACTTATAAAGAAGCAGCCGATTTAACCTAAGTTGCGTAGTTAACGCATATGAATTCTACAGAAGTCAGACTCCGGAGTCACTCATTGCCGCTCGCCAGTGGGCCCTCCAGCCAGCCGTCTGCTGAGCTTTCGTATGCAACGATACACAGGCGTTTGAATTTGGTAGTCTACACTGATCTTTGACCTCCTGCTCAACGCAAATTGCGTTTGAAGTGAGGGATATGTTGCAGTGGATGCGTTATATATATATATATATANATATATATCTGATTTTGCGAGATTCGCTTGGTTCATGTAAATTCTGCGGCAACTTCAACCAAGCATTTTTTAAAGATAGTGCGTTTCCGGTCGATGGAACAGTTTAACACCATTAAACATTGTACTGCTTGTGTCCGCGAGGAAATAAACGGTTGCCGTTTTCGGGCTAATCGCATCGGATTTATTTTTTAGCAGCAGTTGAGATCTTTCACAAATGTTGTTCAAGGGCGGTACATGTACACATATTTGTGCTTATATGCAAATTTGTTAGTAATATCCAATTTGAAATATTGTCATCTTTTTATTGGTATCTTTGAAGAGATTACCTATAAATATCATTGTATTTGTTTAAGAATGCGATCGTTTATGAAATTTCTTTGTTGTTAATAGCTTCTTCTGAATGTTCTACTTTTCAGCTAGTAAAATACATGGTGCGTCATGTGTAACAATTTCCAGGTGATCAAGAGTGCTATCGATTCCTGACGACTGTTACGGATAAGGTGAGCGTTTCAAAATTTGTTAAGGTCTTTTGTTTTTGTAGTATTCTACTTACCCAACGTGAATGTTTTAAAGTAATCCTCCGAACCCTTTATGACCTTTATTGGAATTAATAATCAATGGGACAAATTTGTTATTTATTTTGCCGGTACTTTCTATACTTCCTATTTCCCTTGCAATCAAATAGAAGTCCCCTGCAAGCCTGGGGTAAGGGTTATTTGCTAGATGCAAGAGGTAGCAGATTTGCTTATTTTAGGAACATCTATCCAAGTGTCGTCGGTGTATGGAGGTTATAGTCAGCGCAAAGGATAGACAGGCGGCCGAAGCGAGTCGTGCCGTCGAATCCCTTCTGGAAATCCTTGCAAAGGAGGTTCGTTGCCTATTATTTCGTTCTTCATCTATCGCCCACCTGGTTATTTGCACAAAAAATAGGCTTCTTACGTGAAAAATATCTTATTTTCTCGATCCGTGCTTTGCATGCCTTTGTTTAATGAGCATCGTGAATTGTTTTAGCATCGAACGTCAAGTGAGGGAGTCTTCTATGGCTTAGAATTTTTTTTCTGTGTATATTGTATGCCAGATTCGCACGCTATTTGTCATCCGTAGACGTAGTTCAAGGAAGAGCGAAGGTTGTATCCTCTCATTTCTAGTCTAACTGGAGAACCCATGAATTTAAATCGTTGCCATCTAAACTCGAGCTTTAAAGTTACAAGTTCACCTGCTTTAGCGAAAAACGTTTGGTTCGCTATGGTTACGTTGTTGTGGGAATTCTTGGTTTGCTTTGCACAATTTAACATGAAAGCTTCTTGCTTACTTCGGTTGCTTTATTCTCTAGAATGGTCAAATAAGCCGAGCAAACTAAGTTTGTAAACGTTCAATTGGTTCAAAAAATTTGGTTGTAATCATGTTACTACTTAGCAAAATCTTTGTTTTGAATCATGCAAGAGGTCCTTTTCTCCTTTCCTAACTTGAAAAATTGTTTCTTGCTTAGCTCATAATTGAAAGAAGTATGCGTATTTTAGACTTACGAACGTGCCTTTCCGGGACATATGGAGGTGAATCAGCGCACTTCAAGGATATCTATACGAAAAAGTTCATTTGATTTCAATCGCGCAAGGTAATTTAAATTTATTGCTTCAGATTAGCGAAAATATTGACCTGACTCTTGCAGATCAGATATGTACTGGCGTTTATCTCGTCTCAATGTTTTTTTTAAAAATTTAAATCGGCTGAAACCGAACAAAGGTTGAAAATTGATTTCTTTAAGAAGCATTGTTGTTTCGTGTTTTTATACTGGCAAACAGTAGGGGTGTTTTTAAATCTCATATATTTCCGTGTGCTCTCATAGTTTCTCGCTTACGCATTTTGGAGGGTGAAGGATAACTGCTTGACTCTCTGCGAAGGTTGCACTTTCGATCCGGAAATTTTATCGATAATGGAGCCGTTTCATTGGGTACTTCTTTAAATGCTAGAGAAATTATACAAACAAAGACCGCAAATGTTTAACTAAGGCTGCTGTGTAACTATTATGCAAATTTGAGAAGTTCGAGAAGATTTCATTCCAGCAGAGAGGTCTTGATATATGGTTGACTCTGTTTTAAGTGTCTGTCTTAGGTTTGGAGTGGTGTGGAAAATTAGGAAATCGAGTGCCATATTTGTATAAGAAGTGTTTAGGTTGGATGAATTGGTGTGGTTGTCGAAGCTGATGTCGCTGGATCGAGAGGCGAAAATTGTCAGTACTTACGAGCGCAATGCTTGCATATACCGATGCATGCAACTATGTGAATGTCTTCTCGATGAGCCGGCTATGCAGCTAAAACAAATCGCCGCTCGGAAGGTTTCTTGTCTTCTTCTCAACTGATCTCTTGTTTTTTTTTTGCCTAATCTAGGTATTTCATTGTGTTCATCCTGTCCAGTTTCCTGAACATCCTTCCAAGGTTTTGATCACTGAGTTAGATCTAATATTCCTAAATTTTCTTCCTTGACTCTTTGTAAGCTGTATTCTGTCCGTTTTAATTAGTTCGTCTTTTATACCATTTTTATTTATTTTGATTGCTTATACAAGATGTTGATTAAGCGGGCCATTGAAACGTTCTCGTTGAGTGCATATGAGGGGAGAGGAATGAGGAGATTTCTGCATGAGGCAATGAGTGAGTCTGGTCACCGCTGTGCTATTGTATGAAATAGATATGGCATCATGTTGATTACATATGTCCATACAATAGTGGTTTTCCTGTGATACTTTGAATGGAATCTTAAAAACATCTCCGGCAGTGGTTCCCTCGACCTGAGTGGACTCACTGAATAGTCGGAGAAAATGCGGCATTCAGAAGGCTAACAGCTTTTTCTTTGGTGCAAATCCAGTATTTTTTTTTTAAGTTTCTTAAGGAGCTGCTGAAACAGATGGACCGGCTGGGAATGTAGAATTATATTTCTACATTTAGAATATGTCATGTGACTATAAGCTGTCATAAACAATGAATCTTGATTGCAACTTTTCATCGAAAAGATTTCGCTTATTTGTGGGACGTTTATATATTTTAGGAGGAAGAGATGTTCTCAACAGAACAAAGAAGCAGCATGTTCCATTTGAGGATGTGTGGTCGATTGGATTATTGTGAATACGATAAGGCTGGAAGGCGTTTGAAAGATGCCAATGAAAAGGCGAATCTAGCTGTGCAATTAACCGGTGTGCTTGGCAAAAGAACGAGGATTCAACAAACCAATATCTTACAACTTGTGGGAAAGGTTTGGTTTAATTTTGCATGATAAGAACCCTTTGCTTTATCTGTTGAAAATAGCATTGGATGGAAGTGATGCTTTTGGAGGAGAAATGAAAGGGTCGAATATTGTTATCTCTAAAAGAATTTATCGACAAGCGAAGCAGTCCTGTTATCGATTATAAATTCCTCTTTGATACTCATCCAAATATAGCCAGCCATTTTGAAGTAACTAGCCTCAGTGCAGTAGATGTAAACTGTTAGCTGTTTAAAGAGAACTCAGAAAGTAGGTAAATTGTCATAAAAGGCAAAGCAGGTAATTTATTATTTGGCAAGGTGGGTAATTGTTTTCGTCCAATCATGACTTGCTAAAAATTTACAAGTACTTCCCTTTCGAAGATAGGTTCGGTCGATGAAGCTGAGGAACTTTAATATGCCAGATTTTATGTTCGTTCTACGATATTCTATTAGATGAGGGGGATGACTCCATCAAATCGCCACAATTACGGAATGCTGTTGGTAGACGTATTTATATAATATATAAATACACGAATATATATATATATATATATATAATCATTTTGTCATGTTGGAAAGCAAAAGTTAAAACTTGCACTCCCGTGATAAACGCGTCAATACTGAGCAATACTGAGCGATAGGATTGTCTTTGTGGTACGGTAAAATTGTGGTAACTTTGATTGCTTCGAAAAAGGAAGTGAATTTTTCAATAGAGCGCTTGAATGCGTCGAATTATGCAATGCCTATTTGAAGTTGTGGAATAACTCACTGCCCATATTGGGGGAAAGAGGGAGGAGGAAGGGAATGACAATAACGATTTGTTCGAGCAGTTGTATGCTTCTTGAATCATCTGCAAGTTGTCAGTAGTTGCTTTGGCGTGTTTCATGTCAACACTAATTGGACAGCTCGAACTTGATGATAAACTGAAGTTGACATATAATTTTCCTAATCTTGTTAAAGAAATGATTGTAAATAATTCATGAACCATAATTCTTTCAATATAAATTTATCAGTAAAGTAAGGACATCCTATCGAGATCGTGTGGTTTGCGTGGGATAAGACTGTGAGGGTTCTTTGTAATGGGATTCTGTCCCGATATGTTTTTAATGAATTATTTTGTTGAATCTTATAGCATTTTATTATTCTTATATTGTTCTATTTTGCAATATTATTAAAAATTTTGTTTATTTATTTTCAGTTGTTGAGTGCCGCACAAACGCTTGCGAGTTTAACGGAATGTTGTGTTCAGATCAAACAGCTGATTATTGCCAAGTTTATCGCCGATTTTGTCGCTCTCAACGAGCAGGTAGGTTATCCTCTTCTTTTCGTGGATTAAATGATTCCCCCCTTCTTCTCCCTTTGCTTTCACTTTTTCAAATAATTCGGGTTTCTGGGAGTGGGGGAGGGGGGGGGGGAAGAAGGGGCTAGATTCTTAAGGGTTGTGCATTTCGCTATGAGTGCTTAATGATGAATAAGTTTCAATGTTACTTAGAATCTCACGAAATTTTTGATAAAAAGGAGGGGGTTTTGGAGGGGAGGGAAAGAAGTGTCAATCCGAAGCATGCTTTTCTTTGAAGACACATAGTTGCAGTTCTATTCGAATGCAAGAGTGAATTTTTGATTTTTTCACTCCGAAGGATTGGAATAATCAGAAATGCCACAATTTCGGTATAGTTTATGTCTTTTTAATGGGGAAATTCTATTTGCACCTACTGCATCCTAGCGTTACGCAACTCTGTTTGAGAAAGGAAAGTATATGCTAATGTAATTGAGTTTCACTTCGAGGTTCTAGAGGTATTTTGGCACTGAGTTTTCCTAGAACTTAAGGTCATACCAGAAGGAATATAACTGAAACTTATTGAGCTACTAGCATGTCTGAATGATATCATTGAAATTTTGTTCTTAATGAGCATTATATGCTTTCCTGGCTTGTTCTCTATTAGCCTGTTTATCATATTTTTGCTAAAATTGCCTCCAAGATGTTAAAATTTGAACCTTTTCCCATCGATAGTAGGTGTGTAAAACTAGTGGGCTGGAACAGCAGTAAAGCTAGAGGATCTTTTGTCAAAAGATGTTTAGGTGGAATTAGGGGGAGGGAGGAGGTTATTCACTGAGTCTTTTTCACGCATTAGCATTAGTTCTTTTAAAACTTAATGGATTGTTTTCCTCTACAAATAAAAACATTTTATGGCAATCGTGTCTATCTGCCAGCTCATTTCTTTCGTAGAATATACTGTACCACCTGAACAAAATTTACACATGACTGCTTTGTTCTGTTTTTGGCTTCAATTCCTTAACGAAAGAGCTGTGTCGCCTAGTTTCTAATATCATTATCTTTGACCATATATTTTCCTCGATCTTTCCTGTTATTAAGCGCAACTGTTGTTCTTTGTGTTTAGCTGCTACGATTGAACGAGACATGAATGGAGCAACAATATGAAACGTTCATTCAAAAAGAAGTTCACAGGTAAAAGTTTGCAAAAAGTTTAGAGATTCGTTTAAGTTGACTATAGATTCCCCACGTCTCGGTTTACATAACTGGAAAAAGGGGAATGGAGAGAGTTTGTTGCGACGTTCACAGTTTTGAGCAACTAGGGGAATCAGAAGCTTGGAACTGAAATATGATGTAAGCCCAACTTGTTCTTGCAAGAAGAAAGAGAAAGAAGAGGGAAGAATCGTGGACTAGCTCTCTCGTTCGAAGTGTTTTTAGCACATTTTTAAGCAACAAGTCCTACAGTTGAAGAAATGCTTATATTAAATAGGTTTATATAGTTTACCGAAAGCGTGCAAATTTAATGGTGCCACTGTTTTATCAATTGGTTATATTTCAGGCCATATTTGATGCACCAGTTTTTCTTCCTAATGAGTCCACTTGGTAACGCGCAAAATAAGAGTAATGGTTAACGGCCACAGCCTGGTTAACGGTAATATTTTGCAAACTTTATCTTCTTTTTAGTTTCATAAAATAATAAAGTGTTCCGATTACTTTAGTCTAATTGTGATTGCAATATCATAAGAGTGAAATCCTTCCTTCATGGAAATGAAAATAATCACAGAACATAATTTGTCAGAAATATTCATATTGAAGTTTCTCGTCGAGAAATCATTTAGTCAAATTTCTTTTATAAATGCGAGTCTGACTTATTCCAATGAACCTTTTGTTTTCATTAAAAATATCGAAAATTAAGGCCCATCCATATTTTTTAAAATAACGCAGCATCGTTCCATCTACAAATGGATCGCCTTCTTTTTTGTTGAATCGCCGTTTATGACAGTGCACTTTCAGGAGAAACTCATTTTCTGTTGATATAATTTGGCGTTCTTCACTCTCTTACTCTCCCTCTCTTTCTGTCTCGACTTTGCTTTTAGAGCGTTGCAATGCGTTGATGTTTTTAGAAAAAAGCGGAAGGAAAAAACTGTTCGACAAGGTCGTAGACTATCTAAAGCTGGTCGAGTGGTCGAGGAAGAGCGGTGCGGGCTATCCTTTCTCGACACCGATGGAAACCGGGTGAGTTTTTTTGTGGCATGGGAATTCAACTGCAACGTTATGAACGGTGTGAGGGTAAAGAGAAGTGGGTTTTTTAAAGTTGCATGTTTCAAACGCAAACTTATTTCAGATGTATTTCAGATGCAAAGGTACAGTGTGGCAGCGTCATGTCTGTATGCATGTTCGTGTCTGTCTGGTTGGTGATCTCGTCTAACCTCTAATGCCGGAACTGTGAATGGCTATAGTGTAGTCAATATGATGATATCTTCAAGAATGAAATTTTGCAAGGTTCTGTGCTGCAAAAACGAATTTTGAGGTTTTGTGCTGCAAAAACAAATTTTGAGATTTTGTGCTGCAAAAACGAATTTTGAGATTTTGTGCTGCAAAAATAAAATTTGAGATTTTGTGCTGCAGAAAACGAATTTTGAGATTTTGGCTGCAAAAATAAATTTTGAGATTATGTGCTGCAAAAATACATTCGTCCACATATGTGTGATGCAACGTTGAAATGATATTTGTAAATTGTTAATTGAGGAATGTTTGGGTGCTAAACGATGATATCCTTTGATTAGTGGAAGCAGATGTTTAACGGTGGTTTTTGATGTATTTCCTGGAAAGTACTAGTTTTGCAGTGAAATGAAGGGCGAGCAAGAACATTGATGTTTGTATTGAGCGTTGTTTGAAGTAGTTTCGATTGGAATNGTTGTTTTTTGCCCCCCCCCCCCCCCACTCCCCCTTCCTCCGCACAAAAAATTGGGAATCTTTTGCAACAATTTATGTCGTTTATTTTTGCAGCGGGGAACTCTACTATTAATATTCCGGAGTGGGCAATGAATTAATATTTTTTCTTCTGGGTTTTTGATTTTATTGGACATCTTTTATTATTACGAGAAAATTGGAGAACTTTTAGAGTTAGGAAATGATAGATTCAGGAAATTGCGCAACCTGGTATATGTCACGCATTTGAATTGGATTAGAATTTTTATACCGATTGAAGGTCAGAGGTCGCCTTTGCAATCCATTTCCCAACAGTTGAGTATTCGTGAGATGTGGGATTTCGAGGGGATTGTGATAGGTAAGCCTAATATAGGCATTGTGAATTTCGTTACTTCCATATTGTCTACTTATTAAAAAAAGGGGAATGAAGAAAGTTGAAGTGAAGTAATGTAGAAATTTTCTCAATCTTATGAGTGGTTAGAGACTAATGTTTCATAGATTTGCAAAGTCCGTTTTAATTTTATAGCTTTAAAATATAGATTGATGTTGAATCTTACGATTTGCTAGTAACATCATATCCTCTGTATAACTATCAAACATTTGATTAAATCTTCTAGTACTATCCTATTAATCGTATCCTCCCTGTTGACCATAAAATATTTTCTAGTCGATCACCTATACAACAATCTCGGTGAATCAACAGCTGCCTTTCAAGAGGCTCTCAGTAAGCTGCAATTTCGATGCTCTCGATTTCCTATCGGGTATTTTACGACGTTCACGACATTATGTTCGTAAACTTAGCTGTGACCTCAGGTTTCTCGCTTTTCTTGATCGAGTATGTTTTTTTCGCTTAAGGACAAACAGTTGCATGCTTCTATATTCATTGCTATGATGAGCAGTAAAGTGTAAAACGTCTATTATTTTATGACTTCAACGAATCATAGTTGAGAGGTGCGGATGGGATTCATATCGTCATTTGGAGGTTATGAGAATAAACTTCGATTGATATCTTAAGAAAAAATGTTTTTCGATTTTCGAATGTTTTAAAATAAGGCATTTTTGATGGTATTGACTCCAAAGGACCCCTAATGTAGTCATGTTGGAGACTTAAAAGTATTCTTTTATAAGCATATAACCATTTTCTTTAGTATAGGTTACCTTCGGAATCGTTTGAAGCTGCAACTCTGTCGGTATTCTGTAGAGGTATTCGAGTCACTGAGAGGAAATTCTTAGTAAAAGCTAAGATTATTAATAAATTTAATTGCTAAGGCTAGAAATATTTTATAGTTGATTACCATTTGAAGTAATTGGTAATTATTTTGGATATTCGTATTTCCGTCATTCAAAAGTAGTCCCACGTATATTTCTTCGTGACGTTTAGATGATCCCTACTGAGAGTAATCTAATTTACAGTTACAATGTGATCGTGAGAAAAATAGACGATATTGGAGTAACGTTGAAGAAATATGGCTTGTGATCGCAAAACTCAACGATCATATAGCACAAAAATTCCTCTCAATTGAATGCAGTCTTTTTCTAGTTGGTCGTTTTTTCTTTTTTTTTTGAATTCTTCATTATGTTAAACACACTTGGGTATTTTCCTCTTAGTAGTTATTGGTCATTACCGACTACTGGTCATTGTTTTGACTAGGCCTTGATGCATTATTATTTTTTTCAGTAACTTTGTCCTGAAGTTAAGGATCATTTTTTGCGCTAAAAGACGTGACAGACATTGAAAGCTTGAAATTTGTGCATGTGAGAGTCTAGGCGATGTGTTACAGTCTCCTACTTCTGCCTAACTGAAGTAGAAAACTTCGGAGTTTGCGAAGATCATCTGTAATGAGGTGATGAAGGGATAAGAAGTATGAAAATCTTATTAATAAATATTGGGAAATATTAAATATTTTGCCAACTATATAATTTTTGTAAACCTATGAAAACCTCCGGCAACAATCACGTTTTCAATTAATGAAGGTGAATGATTTGCCATATATGGCGCTAATCAATCATTCCTCCTTGAGATGTTCTACCATTGCTATGTGCAATTTCCACGCTAATGTTAGGTCGCAAAGCAGTACAGTCTAAAAGTTTATTATTATTGAAACGAAGATAGCCCAAATGGGATTTTTGACAGATAACTATTACGACTCGACAAGGAAAAGTCCCCGCTGATAGAGACCGATGGAAGGTGAATACCAGAATGAAACATATAACAGTTAAACATATGAGAGTTGATATATTCAAATATTGCAGAATCTTCAAGAGATGACGGTACAGATCCATGAAGGTTCAACTCAGGTGGATAGTATCGACCGCGTTATTTCATCGATCGTTCAAAGGTTCCCCAATATCAGCATCAATATGGAACTTCATGCAAGCAAGTCTGATGAGGTGATATTCTAATTTCAAGTTTATTTTCTTCTTTGGTTTTAATTTCAAGTTTATTTTCTTCTATGATCGCTTTTGATCTTTACATTTTTCTACTAATTTCCATGTTCGTTTTTTTCTCTTTTTTTTTGAAACTGTTGATGATTGATTTTGCCTAATTTTTTTCACTAGTTATTTGTGCCCTTGTTTCGAAGCGAACAAAATCCTGCAAACGATCCGAGATCCTAAATTTGAGTCATTTATCTAGAATGTTTTTTCAGTGAAATTTGCATTAGTTTAAAAAAACTTTACTATATTTATTTCTTTCAATTTCTTTTCAATTTTTGTTGGCAATATGACTTTCCACTTTCCACTTTTTTTCCATTTAGCGAACAGAGGGAATGATCATAAGGTTTTTGTTTCACAGCTAGTTGTATATCAATTTATGCTGGTTCATAGTTGCATTTAGATGTAAGTTTGCATATAAATTATATGTAAATTTAATTGCGCATTCATTTTATTTCTATTAATAGATTGGTACTATTTGAGGTGATTTGAAGCAATTGCGTTGCTATTCATGACAGTTACAAAAGTTTTTTCATTGTTTTTATTTAAAAAATTCTAGCCTTGAGTTATCTCAGTTGGTATTCTCCGCTAGCTGACGAAAACATCTTTTGATAGGCAAAAAGGTTATGGTGGGCGAATCAAACACGATACGTTAAGTATGGAGTGACGGTCGGGATCATTTATGACATTTTAGATATTTGGTATATGGGAGAGGTATACATAAGATGGGTGCCATTTAAAGATGATTTGACTGTGCATTGTTGAAGATCAACGACAGACTCATATAGCACATTGTTGCATTAATGGGTAGTAGTGAAGCGCCATGAACGCTTAACATGTTTGAAATTGGTAGGTGTTATCTAGAGCGTATAGCATACGTTAATAGCGTATCATGTAGGAGAATACCGATAAATGGATCAAGTGGATTCAGTAGGATACTTTGCAAATATAACTTCAAAATAAACTTAAGTTTAAGTCTTAATAAAACTTAAACTTAAAATAAACTTAAGTTCAGCATTAATGCAGCCTATAAGTTAAACCTGATCGTTTTAAGATATATGCGCAGCTGAATGCCTTTTCAAAAATGGAGTTGAAGAAGTTGAAGTTGGTATGTGTCAGCTATGAACCGGCTCGAATCTCACTCACTGTCATTGCTCATCACCTTAAACAACGCAGTATTACCGTGCATAATTTTACTGTTCGGTGAGTACTTGTTTGTCTTCATTTAGTCACTATTCATTCTTCTTTTGTTCTTATCATTTATATTTTAGTGTAGGTGAGGAATATGAAGAATGGAAACTTTTAAGAGATGGAGGGGGTGTGAGAGGGGAAACTATTATTGAAGGAATTTCCTTAGAAAATTTATCAAGATTTTCGCATGCCATTAGCATGATTCGCTTGAGAATTTAAGTTGCCATTATTTATTGCCCTATTTTCTAATCAATTTATATTTTTTGCCATACTTCATTCATCTATATTATATATTGAATTTCTCACTACAAACTTTAAAAAGACGTGAAATTGAAATAGCATAGATGAAGAAAGTAAGTGTAGCAGTGGTGCGAGTGTATATCAAATAATCTTATTATAGTGATTGGTGTATCGTATGTGAGCCGAACGAAGCGTTATTCCACAACAAATTGAATACGTTTCGTATCAGTTCATGCAACGTTGAGAATGTTGACGATTTATCAGCAGCACTTCTCAGGACGGTCATGCTCGCTGAAAATCATGATGAAAGTCGTTCCTCAATGGGAGACATCAACGTTCTCAATAATTCGACCGAAAATGGTAAGTTTTCTTACGTAAATAGTATATCGTCTATAATACAGCTAATTCTTTTGAAAACTTTCATAATATTTTTTTTTGGTATTTAAGGTACCACTTCAGTGGATATACGATTAGATTACGATGTTTTTACCTGTTCTAAAGGGGTTTATTGAGCATGGAGAATTCCAAACCACCAAATGAAGTCTAACAACGTATTTGTTGGAAGGTTCCTAAGAAAAATGGCATTTTAGGTGAACTCATTATTTTAATAATCAAAACAGTACAAATTTGTGAATATGTGCTGAAATTTCATCCTTTGTAGGCAAAAAGCGTAACGAAACAAAGGCGATTGGATGTGCGCAATATTATATCGAGCGTTTAGAGGTGGCTGGTCAGTGTTTTTTCCATGGTCTCGATTACCTCAACGAGAAGGCTCATGTGGAATTTGAACGCCGTATTCTCTCAAAAATTCCTTTACTTGAAGTTGATTGTTCAGATATTTATTATTGTGATTAATAAAGTATCATTTGTAATATAAACGAGTTTTCATTTAATAAGCAAGATATTTTTAGACCAAGCGGTTTGGGATGGTGACAACAAATATTGCTTCGGAGGCAAATTTTTGGCTTAGGATCTTCGATTCTTGAAAGGTGCGCAGCATGACGGTTGGATAAGACCTTACGAGTTCATTCAGGTTTGCTGACACTCAGCACTAACAAAAACTACTTTGCAAGATAACATGTTGTATCAAGCTGCAAGGCTTGCTTCAAGTTTTCAAGTTTACCACTGAAAGCATTAGTGCTTCACAGCTAACGGCCAATCCATTGCTTGGCATTTATTGCTTGTTTCATATTGGATACTTGAAGGTAACGTTTTGCTGATTGTTCATTCGTCTAAGTTTGTATGTCCTATCTCTTCCATATTCTCTCAAAAACGTTTGTATTAAAATCTCTTCCATCATATGTTGAAAAAAATTCAGTAGAAAACGTTGTCGATGTAAAGCATATCGGAACATTGGTTGAGATTCTTGTTGATCATCAGCGAATTAACGACTCGAGTGCGCTCGAAACGACTCAGTTGTGACACAACGTCGTCTCGAGTGCACAGCATTTATCATTCGACTACTTAGAGCGTCTTTCTAAAGTTCAATATTTTAGCGTCTATTTGCCTTTAGACAACTTTTAGACAATTTTTGTTTATTTATCAGCGGGGCAGATTCGGTTAGCTTTTAAATAAGGCATATTTTCCATATAAACAGATTCAGACTAATTTCCCTACCTCTCTAAAGTTTATTTCTGCTGAATATTTTGGATGTTCCTATTTGTATGTCCCTAGTATATTTAATAGTCACAGTGGTTGCTTTCATTTCCTTATATATTTTTTCTGATATTGCCAAAATAAATATTATATAAGTGATATTCGTAACCAGAGGGATAGAGATGCATTAAAGATTTGATATGCTCAAAAGTTGACAGTATACGGTTGCGTTCTTTCCACCGTCATACTCTTGAAAAGAACACAACTAACTCTCTTGCTACCCTAACGTCTCTCTTTCCCTTTTATTTCCACTACCAGTTACCCTAGTGCCATGTTGGAATTCATAGGTGAAATTTTTTAAAAGTTTTATCCATTTACATCAATATGTTCGCAATATTTGTTAGCTTTTGCTCAGTATCAGTTGTTATTTGATATGATACCTCCTCATATATGATGGTATAAATTGAAAGGTGCCAGGCTCACTAGTATTGTGGCGAAATGACTTGCTTCTTGAAACTAGGGCGTTAAAAAGCTTTGAAAGGTTTAGATTCGTGTTTGTCTACTAATATGATTCTGTTATCTGCCATTTTTGAGGCCTAGAAAAGTTTAAACTTTATGATTTCAAGAGTTGAGAGCATTTTCTTGAAAACCCTCTGCAGTTTGAAAATCATTCTGGATACCGCGCTGTTACTAAGAAAAAACTTTTCCGATATTGATATTAACGGCATTGCAAAGATAATAATTGTTTAGTGGAATTGAACTAGTCCTAGGTAGCTTTCCAGCTATCTATTCTCATTTTGAACTCTCGCCCGGAGGTTTTATTTTTCCCGGTTTTCTAAAGGAGAACCAATACTTTTACTGACTGAAGATAGCATGGACTGTACTTTCATCTTTTAGAAACCTGTGGTTTTGATGAAACTGTTTCCTCTCAAATGCAAGTGATTTTCGAAATATTTTGGGAAAATAGAGGGGAGGGTTAAAAAGTGCTCGATTTTCTAAATTTAGTATTACGATCATTCGGATTCAGGGTTTAGAATTTTTGCAACAAATTAAAGAAAATAAATAAGAAATATAATTCTTTAACTTAAAGTATAACTTAAAAACGAAAACGATTGGTGTTCTTGCGATCGCAGAAATTTTTTTTTGTAAAGAATAGTAAAAGAAATCAGTTTTAAACGCTCAAATATTGTCTATTATAGAATTTAAGAAAGTCAAACACTTGAACATATTTTGTTTGTGATCCTATAATTCTGCAAGTAGTGGTTTTGGAGGTCAGCAGTGATATGCGCTTTCGTGTCGTAGCCCCTTAGTGTAGTCAGTTGTACAAACACGTCATCGAGGAAACTGAGCGGCTGACAGCTGCACAAAATAGATCAGAAAATTTCTTAGCACCGTTAGGTGTCAATAATTCCCAGAGATCATAACGAATCATATGGTCCATTAGTACAGACGGTTGTAAGCACGTCATCGAAGAATGTGAGCGGCTGGCAGTGCACAAAATAGATCAGAAAATTTCTTAGCATCGTTAGGTGTCAATAATTCCTAGAGATCATAACGGATCATAATGAACTTTGAGATTGTAGATAATATCTATCAAATTTCATTGCCGCAATTTTTGCGATTGACAAGCAGAAATGACCAAATCGATCGATAGATACGCGTATACATATACCGAGGTGTGATCTCTTTCAGTTACATTCCTATGGGAAAAAAACAACTATAAAAGCGCTTGAAAACTATACATTGAAAGTTGACAGCATTATAATAGCTGATGGTAGTAGCACATTTTTTGATAATAAAATGCGAGAAACAATTCAACTGGCAACTAATTTCACGTTTAATATGCTCAGAAAAGACATTATATTTGCTCGTTTGCACTAGTCAATACCGATATTTTCGCTGACTTGAAACTATCAGTCAATTTTGCTCGGATATTGTTTATAGGAATTTGTTCTTATATCCACATTCCAGGGTGTGCTAATAAATATTTCTTCTCATTTGTGATATATTTTTAAGGACATCAAATTTTATTAGAGATATCAAGAGTAGTTAACTTGTAGGCAAGATCTTTTTTTTTTATGAAGGCGGCATGAGCGCAGAAAAGATGTTGAAACGGCGGCGATTGTCGCATTCAGTGTTTGCATTTGAACGTGATGCTGAAGTTCTCCTCTTTTCAAAATTCCAAATGTTGACGGCTAAAAAATTTCCTCCGTTCCTTATTTGAATCTTTCACGTGCCAGCACCATTTTTCTTTCTTCCCTCCTTCCCTCCTCCCTCCTCTCCCCTCTGCCATGCATCCACCACTGGAAACAAAAAATCATTGCTGTCAACAGATATCCGCATTATTAGCCCTCAAATTAAGGCTAGAGCTTGCACTGTACTAGATATTCTTACCGGTATATAAGTGAACTTGGCTATTTTACCAACGGCTATTTTACTTTCAGTAGGATTAAAAAAGTAGTTGGTCATCGACTGCCTCGAAAATCGATGTGACGGTGCGAGGTGACAGTCAGGTCGGCGTCCCGTTTAAGCGCAAATATGCAAGCGAGTACTCAGCTAGGTGACAGGTAATCCATCAACAATTTGTCATTATCACATTCGAATAGGCAGCGTATGCATAGTTTTAGTTTATGTACGAATTGCTCGAGGGCATAGAATAATTTGCTGTAAAACGATAATTAAATCAAATATCTGTTTGATGTAGCCGCATCTCGTTTTATTAGAGACCTCCCCTCAAGTCTGCTATCTCCGTAGTTGGAATCATATTTGAAGCCGACCATTTGTGTGGGAATGTTCGCATGCGACTCATGGTGTGACAATAAGAAGCGCTATCCTCGGTAAACATAGACATAGGTGAATGTAGTCCATCGGCTTCATCGAGTTGTTTAATTCCTAATCGATAGAAATATGTCCATTCACTGCGGTAATAAAATATTGTGAGGAGAGTTTCAAGGATATCCCGGAATCTTAGTGATTTATTTAGTTATTTTTTCCATATCACATATTTAAAAAATAATCCTCGCTAAATATCAAAAATGCCCTGAAAAAAGTTCATCACAATTTATTATCGTGAACTGAATCCTTCAAACAAATATTTATGGGGATGGAGGGATGGAGATCGAAACCTTTTCACAGAGCATTCACCGATATTCCTATGTTCGAGTTTGTTTTGCAGATTTGCGTTGTTATCAAAACCCATTCAGCGTTTTAGATGAAACGTAAGATGAAAAGAACGTAAGAAATAAGATATATAAGATCAAAAAACGTCAGAAAAAAAGCATAAGAAATAAGACATATAAGATCAAAGAACACAAGAAAAAAAACGTAGGGAATAAAGTAAGATCAAGGAACGTAAGAAAACGCGGCATTTTGATGATAGGTTTTTTGCTGGAGGCGAGATTTGATATGCGCAACGAGTGCTATAAATTGCTGCACGCAACGATTCTCGCCATTCTTGGTGTGTACGCAACGATACCAATATCGTGGTACTTTCCGTGCGTATATCGAAGAGCGAATGGGGTTGTATGCCGAAGAACGAATAGCGTTGTATACTGAAGAACGAATGGGGTTGTATATCGAAAAACGAATAGGTTAGTTGCTTTGCACGTCTTTCTTTTTATTTGTTTGCCTATCTGTCAATTGTTATATGCCATTTTACTGCCAGATACTTGAACAATTTAATCATTTATTTGATTTATTTCATTCATCGCAGTTTACTTATGCTGTTGGCATTCTTGGAAAATTTTTGTTTACCTCGTTAATAATTTTTTTCGCATTTTGTTACAGCTCTTTACGCTAAATCTTTTTGAATTTTTGAATGTCTTCACGAATTACAATATCCAAAAAGTACATCGACTCCTCGATAGCTATTTTACTACCAGCTAGCCTCATGTTTTAGTTCATTTTTCATACTTTATAACTTATTACGATAAACAGTTGTCGATGCTTGAGTTAATGTTTAAATGCTATTGCAAGCTTACTTTATTTATTTATTTATTTGTTCACTTATTTTTGGAAAAATATAGAAAAATTGCGTTAAAAAGAATTCGTATTATTGCTAGATCGAACTGAATTATTATATTATTTTAAAAAATGAATTCTACACTCTTGTTAGAAACCAACAATTAGCATTACTTCTATTACAAACTCTAATCGAATAGAAAACATCGTCGTATTCGAATAGCGTTGATATATCATCTTGCTCACATTTTTATGTTGTTGTTTCCTAGATTTCTTTAAATAATTTCATTCATATAAGATCGTTCAGTGATTATTTACGCAGATCCATATGAGGCAAATAATATCAAGCGATCATCTTCTGTTGAGTTCACTGAAGAGGCAGGTGGTTACGTTAGTGTAAAGTGAGAAATATCAACCAATAGGGAAGTTTCTCTCAGAGAATTTCCTCATATATCGGATCAAATGATCATTATTATCGACTTTTAAGCAGCATTCCTGTCCAGTATTTGTTGTGTCTTTGGAAATTTGTTGTTTTGCATAAATTCGCATAATAATCTAAAATTTTACATCAAAATTTTCAATCCATGTTTAACACAACATTTCAACATAGATATTTTTATTTAGCCTCCTTATTTGTTGCTATCGAATATACATTAGAGTGTAGGAGCAAAAACGGAAACGACTAGGTGACAGTCGAATGTGAGCAATGAATGTAGAAACGATGAGGTGGAAGTTCACTCAAGGCCTCTCGGGTCGCGATAAGGACATCTTCCCTAATCTAGATATACGGCACTACGCCCTATCGACCGTCCATCCATCATTTACTGTTTCCCTCTCTATTTGTTTGTTGAGTGACTGTATTTGTTTATACCTAATTATTTCTTTCTTTATTATTTACCTTTGTTTAATTATTTATTGACTTGGATGTTTTCTTTATTCGGCGTCTTCCATTTACGTCATAATAGATCAGCAATCATTGAAGTGTGTACAGTTTTTGCTCAAGGGATATTAGAGCAGGAAGAACTGTTTAGTATGGGTGAGGTATCATAAAAACTTTTAACATCTTGAATGCAGGAGTTTTGTGAAGTCGATGTTAGCAATAGGAGGGTTAGCACCTTCCTTACCTTTCTTCCTCTCCACCTTTTTAAAAATTTGTGGGAAGTTTTAATTTGCACACCTTGCACAGGACGGGGTTCTTAAAAACCAGGAAATCATTACAATTCTAAAGTTCTCGAGCTATGGTTAGATCTAGTGCGATCCTGGCACTTACATGTAAATCTCGAGATTTGAACGATGCTGAAAACAGGAGTCTAAAAGTCTTCGAAGTTTCAGTATTCTAGGATGTGAACAGCCTTGCAGCCTTCCTACATACTGTCTGGTTGGTAAAGATCGCAGTCGAAGCGCTTTATTTTACACGCATCATATATGTGTATTGAACAGTCCATTTTTTCTCGTAGAGCGGACGATGGAAGAAAGAAGAAATGTCGAGATGGTGGTTCTCAGATGTGATAGCTTGCCCTTATATAATTTTCGCTTTGCCGAGTCCGTGCAAATTTATGTTTGTAAATGCAATTAGTTGGTGTCTTGCTTATATATATATATATATATATATATATATATATATATATATATATATATATATATATATATATATATATATATATATATATAAANTAGGCTATTCCAGCAATAAATTAAATAAACCTAAACTTCTGTGTAAAGTGTTTTCATTATTTTTCATTTCTTTTCCAAGGTCATTCAAGAGAGTTTATCAGGATTATGCTAATGTCTTAAGCGTATGCCAACTTTGTACTGAAATTCGATGTGATAGCGCGGTGAACACATTTAAAGAATATAGCCATGAAAATGGAAAATTTCTTTGAATGCTTTCATTTAGTTTTTTTCTGGATATGAAAATTTCCATACGAAAGCGTTTTTCATTTTTCCGGAGAATTTTCGTATCGAAAAATTTAGTGCTCCTTTTTCTACTTTTCATGAGATCATTGGAAAAACCCCTTTTTATTTTCAAATTATCTATGCCAAATTTTATGTCAGAGGTTTTCCAGTCAAAAATTAAAACTTCCAGCAGAAATCAAAGAGTGGAGCGAATGAATAATTGCACGTCTCGTTTTGCCGTATTTCTTACAAATTTATAGCCATAGAAAATCACGTAAAAGTATGTGGACTGTATATTGCATTGCTGATGTGACAGTTTTCTAACGCCATATTTTTTAATTTATTTGCAGCATTATTTTTAATTCGACAGACCAGGTTTCGCTTACTTGGCTATTACTAACTGACTTAGCTTGACTATTATTGCCGTGATCGCGAAAAGTCCAAAAAATTTGGAACATTGCCAATTCAAGGATTTTTTTTCTCAAATCGAACTCAGTAAAGAGAGAAGTTTGTGCCTAGCGAATAATTATGTTGGTCAGCATTTTTCGACTTTGATATATTACAAAACGGCACTGATGTTGCGCTCTATGTGAATAGTTGCTCTCTGGAGAATTGCAATGATCAATGCTCTCTGTCTTTTAATGTTGTATTTCTTTTGCAAAACTTATGCCTTATAACAACCAATATTTTCCATAATTTTACCGTATGTTTATCGAATAAAAGAACATGCTTAATAGACTTAGTTACCTATTTTTATAGATAAATCAAAGTTTATTCTGAGTTCATATTGGTCAAGTGAACAGATAACCCCGCTTCAAGAAATCAAAAATGCGAAAAACGTTTGCTGAGAAAGATATTCGTTTTTTAGTGAGTCTTAATTTATCCGTTGGGAATTATACCAATGAAAGACATTCTTGTGGAAAAAAAACGCCTTTTTTAAAGAGCTCATGATGAGGGATTGTTTAGAAAGATAGAAAAAAAAAAACATAAATCGCGCATTACATTGCGAGATCTTCTCCCAAGTCTGGACAACATATGTTCTCTCTTTAGCTATCTTTATCTCCCTCATTCTTGGCTTATAATAAAAGCCAACAGAATAGTACAGCCAAACTATGGTTTAGTTCTGATGACAATCTTTTTGTTATAATCGACTTTCAGTTGCATTTACAAACTCATTGCACTGATGATATAGAATCACAAATTTTTGACGTGAAAACTTAGTGACACTCAACTCATATTTCTAAGTCTATCGTACTGCTGCTCTATCAACTGAGCCATTGTAGCATCCTGGAGGGCTTTCTATCTCGTTATAAACAACTTTCCTTTTTCAATTTTTAATTGATTTTCATTTCTATCATCGTTGGCCTCTATCATATCCGCTTTCATTTATTCGTAGATTTCTTATTTTTTATTTTGGCTACTGAATATAAGTTTTGTTTGAAATATCTCTAGAGTCGTTTTATGAACGTCAACGCTCTCGGCAGTTCATTTTTAATGACCATTTTATGAGTTGTACACCTTTGCCGCCAACTACACTAATAAAAACGTCCGTTTATTACTGCTTCGATTTCATCGTCTAACCTTTTGCATATTTCCTCGCCAATAGTTCACTAATCGCAACTTGAAAAATTTCTAAAAATTTATATTTTATGAAAATTTCGTTGTGATTATTGGCTTGAGCGCTTTTTGTTCTAAAATATTTTCCCATCAACTAAGCACTTTTCAATAATGCTTTCATTTGAAGTGGATAATTTTCTCAAATCGTTACCGAACCGCTTCGCTCTCAAAATGAGTCGCAGTATTCCATTCAATTCCCTCGAGAAAATATTGGTTCAACTCGTCCTCCCTTTCTCCGTATCTNTCCCCCAACTTCCTCTCTGAGAAGAAAAAATTTTTCATTTTATCACTGAGTCGCTCGTTATCTTATTATCGATCATTGCGACTCCGGGATAGGGATTTTTTAATCTAAAATCTATGTTTTGTGATATAAATTTCAATTCATATAATTATATGCAAATGAATAAGGAGCGGGTGTTTTGGACCTTAAAAAGAAGTGGAGCTTATGGGTAATAGGGGAGAGGGGGAGAGCTAATGTTTACCAATGACGATCGAAACTTTGCATAATTTCTTTCAACTATATTATCACATTTTTAATAAAGTGAAAAGATCTTTTCATATTCGTATATTGTTTACCGTGAATGCTATTTTTCTTTCCTTTTTTTAACTTTTATGTTAAACTTTTTTCATTATCTCTTCAAAAAGTTTTCTGTTAGGCGTAATTTAAGTTCATTATAGAATATTTTAGAATATAGTACAGCCAAACTATGGTTTAGTTCTGATGACAATCTTTTTGTTATAATCGACTTTCAGTTGCATTTACAAACTCATTGCACTGATGATATAGAATCACAAATTTTTGACGTGAAAACTTAGTGACACTCAACTCATATTTCTAAGTCTATCGTACTGCTGCTCTGTCAACTGAGCCATTGTAGCATCCTGGAGGGCTTTCGATCTCGTTATAAACAACTTTCCTTTTTCAATTTTTAATTGATTTTCATTTCTATCATCGTTGGCCTCTATCATATCCGCTTTCATTTATTCGTAGATTTCTTATTTTTTATTTTGGCTACTGAATATAAGTTTTGTTTGAAATATCTCTAGAGTCGTTTTATGAACGTCAACGCTCTCGGCAGTTCATTTTTAATGACCATTTTATGAGTTGTACACCTTTGCCGCCAACTACACTAATAAAAACGTCCGTTTATTACTGCTTCGATTTTATCGCCTAACCTTTTGCATATTTCCTCGCCAATAGTTCACTAATCGCAACTTGAAAAATTTCTAAAAATTTATATTTTATGAAAATTTCGTTGTGATTATTGGCTTGAGCGCTTTTTGTTCTAAAATATTTTCCCATCAACTAAGCGCTTTTCAATAATGCTTTCATTTGAAGTGGATAATTTTCTCAAATCGTTACCGAACCGCTTCGCTCTCAAAATGAGTCGCAGTATTCCATTCAATTCCCTCGAGAAAATATTGGTTCAACTCGTCCTCCCTTTCTCCGTATCTCCCCCATTTTTTTAACGTTTCGATTATATCACTTAATATCAATAATATCTGAATAAAATAATTTGTACCTCACTGGGTAGAAATACAACAATAGAAAAATATGTTTATTGTTTGAAGCCGTCTGGCACTTCCCGTTTAGATCCAAAATATATTATTCGTTTCCCAGACTTTAATTTGCTATATAAATAAATTCTTCTAAAAATGTGTTGCTATTATATAAAAGGTTTTTAGTGATATGAACAGATGCACACGAGGAATAATATTCTTGAGGTTATAATGTTGTAATAAGCGCGTATTGTGTTTTTTCTCGCCTAATCGATCAAGAATTGCCACTATTCGATCATATTGTAACACAAATGTGACATTGCAATAGCCTCATTTCTAATGTGATTGTCTGTTATATTTACTGCAAGTTTGATTTATCACTGCAAAGAGTCTGTTCTCGATGCGTTGCAACGTTATTACACGTACGCTATGCTCCTCCCCTTATGCTTACTACTGTTGCTATTGTTTAATGCCTATTCTTACTATTATCTCATCTGATAGAAGTGACTTATTCTTAATGTCCTTATTGATTTTAATGATTTAAATACAAATAAACGGGCGTTTTAGTGTGAAATGTAATATTTAAGGATTATTGGATTAGTTTTGGATTTGAGTTGAATTCTGCTGTGATCGTGTTGTGATGGGGATCCAAATCGGGACTCTAATCTATGACCACATAGAACTTAATTAAAGCAAGTGCGGGTTTCGATTGGAAGAACGGCTTTAACCCAGTAACGACTTGGAGCGGGGGGTCTAATTAACGCATCCCATTACAGCCGTGGGTTTAAGCCGTCCCCCTCCCGCTGTAGACTGGGACTAATCTAGACCTTTTACTCTTGGCTACATCTTAATTACTAGCAGTGGCATCGGCAGGTTGACGCATATGTTATTGCTTTTTGTTATTTTGTGAGATTAGTTGATCAGATTGAAAGTGCAGAAAAGTGCACATCGCGGCAGCCTCTTTCGTACGCTTCTATTTTTGTTTATTCAATGAACTGTTGCTTATTTAAATTTAGCGCTAACCGAAACCAGATTGAAGGAGAAGACGAGGGGCGTTTATTTGAATTTCTGAAGATAAAACCTCATTAAAGGAAAAAATTGGGTGAGGTTTTTATGAAGATGTCCTGATTTCACACTAACTAATAGTGACACTTCTTGCAGTACTATGGAAAAAAATGTCTTAAGATGGAACACTGCAGAAAATTGCTTCATCGTCCTCATTTTCTCAATTTGTATTTTTCAAAATTTTCCTTGTTTTTCTACGGCGATCTTTTTGAGTGGGAAATGAAGTACCAATTTTTAGCGATGTGAATATGAAGTTATGGCTGGGTTTACTTTAATTTTAATTTTGAAGGTTTATAAAGGAAAAGTGACCCATAGGTCGAAAGTGGTAAAGGTGTTATACTGATATTATGTTATTTTATTGCATTACTTTACTTTTATAATAACAAGGAAATTATTAGTATTATTTGTTTTCTACATAAATTCAATGTGAGGTCCTTCAAACTTAACCTGATAGCACACCTGAAAGTTTTTTCCTTATTGTTTTTTCTAAAATTTTAATTGAAAGAAATTCGATAGAAATTTCACAGAAAAAAAAATTGCTTCCCTTCCATCAGAAATTTTTTTCATTTCCTGCGCACAAAATCAACCCTTCTGGCATTTGATGAAGCACTATAGGTAGTCTTTATTGGCTCTTAGGTAAGTACATTCCAATAAGAATGTGCGCAATTTAATAATACATCAGTGAATGGATGCAGAACTTTTTTGTATAGTGTGTTCGTTTGAGAGGTTTCCTTTCAATATGTTTCGCCATCCATAAATGTAGTTGTCCACTTATCACTATAGTTAATTTCTCTCGAAAGTACAGCTACCTTGTTGACGAATAATAGTTTTTAACTGAAGAGATTTACCTAAAGTGGGTGACAAGAAGAGGAAAGTCTTTTGCTTTGCATTTATGGTACGAAAGTCATTTTTTATTATTTCATTCAGGTGTACATTTTTTACGATGTCAGCCAGCTCCACCTTAGTCAGTGTCTGTCATGAGAAAGTCAATTGAGGGTATTGTTTTTCGTCTTAACTATATTTTCTGATCTCTTGTAGGTTTTTTCTTGTTACCTGTCGATAAACCTAATGCTAAGGAACGCTTCATTTCTCTATGAAATATGTCGCATTAGAAAAAAAGCAGGCAGGTGTCAAAATACTAAAAAGAATCCTCTAATTTTGCATGAAATGAGTTTCAATCTTTTTTTGATGGAGTTGAGATGGTGCTTTAATGTTCAGAATGTCTCTTAGTTTATCAGTTATTGTGTTCGTAGTTGAATTTGTCTGTTCAATTTGTTTACGAACACAATAATCGATAAACTAAGAGACTATTCAAATGAAATATATTTTAATGGGCATTTTAATTTTTAAGTGGTATAAAAATGTGCTACCAACAAATTTCACTTCAAATTTTTCTGAACATATTGCCTATTCATTGCATCATTTGCATTGCTTCCGTCTTGCAAATGTCCTCACTCAGTTCTTTGCATGTTGATATGAGTTTCAAGTTCTACGTAGATAACAAATTGAATATAATCCAGGAATCTTTGGATTATTTAGTGGGATAAGTAAGCCGCTTAAGCGTAAAATATATTTGCGAATTATGTGTACTCCTAGGCAGATTTATAGGTTGGTTTTGTGGGAATATGGTGCTCTTTTAGAAAACGCCCCACTATTCAATTAATCAACAAATGCATCTGAAAGCTGCATTGTCGTAAGATTGTGTACAACCAGCTGGCGATAATTTATGAGTACAAGTGAGGGTAGCGGAGCGGATTTAATTCGTAAAGTAAGCTATTTGCTTCTCGTTAGTCACCTGCTTGATTTAGATTATTTCTTAGTTGAACAATATTCTTCAGTTTATATTCATTTCAAATAATTAGTGCTGTAAAATTTATTCCACTTCAGATTTTACATATAGGAATTATTAAGTAATTTCTGAACGAGAGTTGATAATATTTCTGCTAAATAAAGTCATCACTAAAAGTTCGCAATATTTCTGCATAATATGTAACAAAAATGAAAGAAATATTTTAATTTCTATACTCATAGCTTATTAGTTTATGCAGTTTCTTTTATAGTAATGTGTAAAAATGTTTTCAATTTGTTTTTTTTCTACCATCAAAAAACTTTCATTATATTTTTTGCATACTTAGTGTATTATTATGCATATTTATGCATAATATTTGCTTAGCTTTATATTTTATTAGCACATCAAAAAGTTTATTGAGGAAAACCTTTGTTATATTTTCCGCCGTTTTTTTAATGATCCTTTATAGGGAGGATTATTTTTCACTGAAATCCTTTTTCAATTGAAATGTTAGTGATAGAATATATCGCATCCGGTGAAGTGGATACATGGGATGGTATGTGTGTGCTCAGCTGTTCTTTCCGAATATCTTATAGCACAGTTGTCATTAATCACTATTTGATTCATGCAAATTAATGTGAGAAAACGAATATTTGCATAACATTTGCTGTTTAAATTAAGCGCTAAAAATTTATTGGTTATTTGAAGCAACGAAAATAGAGATAAGTTAGACGTTAGTTTTTTCCTTTTTTTTGCAGAAGAAACGGCAAAAATGTTTGGAGCTTTATTCAGTTCTTTCTTATAATGATATAAATGAAACCTAGAAGGTGTTTTAATACTTACAATAGTAAACCTCGTTGCAAAAGCTATGAAGAAGTAGAACTTGAAGGCGCGTGTAACGCTTTCACAGAAAATGCTAATTTCATCTCTTCTTTTCATCTAACGGATGTCTCCTCCCGACATTCGGTGTCGGGTATTGTCCGTCATATGGAATTGTCTGCATCGATCATTGCCTGCCTATTAAATGCCGTCTCTTTTTACTCTTTTTTTATACTTACATAGTTATTCCCCTTGTCATTAAAAAGTACGACCTGTATTTCAACCTGGATTTAATAGTTTACCTACATGATTGTTACTGTATAATTAAATTTATTTTTACCATTACAGTTTATTTTTTTAGTCGCTCAAATCGAATGTATCGAATGAATTTATTAACTATCATTTTCTTATTTAGTCGATTCGCTCTTCGTTTCAATCATTTTTTTTTTTCTGCAAGCATCCATCGCAATGCCGTTCATTATTGCACTCAGCAAGATTAATCTTTTATGTGCTTTCATCACCGTTATACGCTAAGAAAAGAATCTCTCTCTATCTCATTCTTAGCATCTTCCACAACCCGATCTTTATTCCCCTCCCTCCAATTGATGAAGGTGGGAGGTATCATCTTGCTAAAATCACATAGGAAGCGGTGATGATGACAGGTTTACCTCATAATTAGGCATTGAATACTGCCGGCTGAGAGCATTTCCTCTGTGGAAAAACTATTCCCCTTGCGCACCGCCTCTATTCTATTCGTATATAATATAGAGTCGACGTAATATGATACTTTCTTTTGTGTATGAAAAGTTAATTATGATTGCATTGAAGAAATCCCTCCAATGATGTGCATCGAAGATTTGACAACACTTTGATCAAATATTGTTGGACTGGGAGAATTAGCTTAGTTTTTTCTTTTTTCCTTGAGAGAATCTTATGCAATTATTTTAGAAATAGGAGAAAGGAGAAATAGGAGAGAGAATTTTTTTTTTCTTCAGATAGGAGAAAAAAAAGAACGGAAAAACCTATGAAATTTTTGAGCTATTATACAAGCATTTTTTGAATAATAATATTCTCCGCTAAGAACAATATCCATCCTTAAGGAATTAATAAATGAATAAAATTTAATTAAATCAACTATTTTCTAGTTCAAATCGGGATATATTTAAATTGCCAACTGTTCATTGTTGGGTTTAGTTTCAATGTCGTAATGATTTGTACATTCGTCATTTGCAATAGAGCAGAGTGTGTAGCAGCTGTTGATGAGTGAGGAAAGCTTATTCGATGAGGGCACGACCTCAACGATAAAGGGCATATAGTGAGCTGCATTTCAGATTATTTAGTTCTCTTTTGGCAAATTTTTTTGAGTTATTTCAGATCTTTGGTTTTGCTTCAAAATTTTTCTTTGAGAAAATTTTATGAAACTTTCTTTGTATATCTCTCTCTCTCTCTCTCAAAAAGAAAATCTATAGGGAGTGGTTCTTATCGAGAGTCATAGGGATTATATTATTATACATGAAACTGTCAGAAATGGCAGAAAACATTATAGGTGATTATTGGTTGTCGTCTTACAAAAGCAAAAGTAGAGATTTTGGTTTGCTGATTGAGCGATTAAGTCAGTGGTCGTTGAACGCAGTCTTATCAAATATGTGATTTCTATTGGCGAAGCACTGTAGAATGTGATGGTCGGCGAGCAGACACGGACATATAGGCAGACAAGCAGAGGGGCACAAAGACACA
This sequence comes from Baylisascaris schroederi, assembly GCA_006503575.1. Taxonomy (NCBI): domain Eukaryota; kingdom Metazoa; phylum Nematoda; class Chromadorea; order Rhabditida; family Ascarididae; genus Baylisascaris; species Baylisascaris schroederi. Next base: position 177,504 of record QEWY01001008.1, on the reverse strand, counting down.
TAGACAGACACGATGCAGTTTTCACTCTTCTACTATATCTTTACTTGTAAACAATTAGCGTTCGTACTATCGGATTGCTTGTTTAGTTGCTTCTTAAAGGCATTTGCATATTTGTAACGGAAATTCAGATCAAACGGTACCTCTCAAAGAATCTAGAAAACGAACTTTTATGCAAATTTCATTTATGCTATACCCATTTGGGTTCATCCCATTCATTGTTTAATCGGTTGCACATACACCTAAATATCGTAGAAGGTGTATATAAACCCTCTATTGAAATCTTTCTTAGCATTGCTTATTATTGACGATTGACTTCTAGTGATTATAAAGTAGATGAAGGAGATCATCTTTTAATATGAAGTACTGAACGATCTATCAAATTGCCTGTTATAAAATGCAGAACATTTTAATTTTTTGAAATCATTTCGGATCATCGTATCATTTAATACTCTTTCTGTTTATATCGTTAGTGTCTAAGATCGACCCGATTGATGAAATTTTATGATTTTCATAAAACATCGTATTATTGAAATTATCTGTCGTTCTAATGTGTATAATTTTTGATGTGGTTGATAAGCTTACATAGCAGATAAAACCTCAATTTTGCATTGCAATCCACTAGATATAAACGACAGCCAGTGGTTGAGCATTGTTTATATGAAAATAGTCAACGTAATATGATGTACGCATTTTTCTACTTTAGTGACTCCCTCACTAGGAAAAGCTTGGCTTTACCACTGACTGACGAGGTAAGGAGTATGATTGTGATAGGAGGGAAGGGGGGGGGGCGAGGGAGTAGTGAGCTTCACTGCTAAGAACCGGGCACCATACGAAATGCCATTCAAAATTCCGAACAGTTTCTCAATCGTACACATTTTTCGCCATTAGTATACGGTATGTCATCGCCTGTATTTAATTGAAATCAGCAAAAGTTCGCTTCGTTGATCCATTTCGACAGCTGCAATACATAGCGCCATTCGTAAGAAGCTGTTTGAAGTATTCGATCACCGTGCAATAGTTCACATAATAAATGGTGAAAAAAGCGTATCTTCGTTTTTTTGTTCGGTGAAAAAAATCTCTTTCCTATGCTCCGAAAATATAGCACATTAACAGCTCTCAATGCATGCTGTTCTGAACGATGAATTTTTGTTGATTCTTTGTAGTTGTTTTCAATGACGAGATGTCGCAAAGACTGTCACTCTTGGTTTCTACTGAGGTGCAGTCACTTCATCCGGGTCATTTTTTTGTTGGGGGGATGAGGGGTAAGGGGAGGGCAATGTACGCAATGTACAGATAGGGCAACTTAGCTGATTAAGCAAGTGTGCCAGATTAGATTGCACAACATGTGCTTTTGTGTTCCGCTGAAGTTACCAAGCGCTTTCATATATTGCTAGTTTGCGAAATGATCCTTTATAGTTTATGGAATGACTCTTTAATGTTTTAATTACTTCAACTCCTTGCGTCAATTTTCTACCAAAAAAAAATTTTTTTTTCAATCGCTCAGTCTGTATACGATACATGTCAATTTTTTGGCGCCCTTGTATATATACCACTCGTTTCGACGTTTGATAGATCAACGTAAACGTGTTGACAGGGGCACACCGCGTACACCAAGAAACCAACTCTGTGATGATACGTTTCACAGAAGAAAATTTGCAAAGCGCGCAAAAGTATCACCACTTATGTTCCCTTATCGTTATATCAGTACTACGATTGCTGTGCACATATTGTGCTTGTGCGTTTATTGCTGGACATTTACTATACTATTACTCTCTGAAAATGTACTGTGCAATTACTCGAAGTGAATCTGTTCACTTAAGCATGCGCGCAATATTAATGAAGAGGAAAACTATTTGGGATAAAATTTGAAGAAAATCATTTGCGAAAGAATATGCGCATTTTATGCAAAAGTCACTCTCGGAAGCTTCGTTATTACTAACGCTTTGCAGATGTTTTTGCTTTATTGAAGCTGATTTTTTTTGCGCAAACTTTTCCGGCTCCAGTTGAAGCTTTGATCGTTTGGAGTTTTGCTAATGACGATTTTTGAATCGTTGCTTAGAGCAATTGTAGTTTTTGGATTTTCGAATATTTATAACAAATAAAGAAAATAATATTTAAATATGCAAGGTTTGGTGATTTATAGTCGAACTAATTTGGTAAATCGAGCAGAAATTAGGGACACACTCGGGGGTCAACGAATATTTCCGCTCAGTTCCATTTATGTAACATTCTTGTATGTGATGTTCAGTCTATTTTAATGTGCAATGAATCGCACATTGTTGTCCACTTTGTGCCAATTTTGCTGTAGATATCGATGTACCGGAAAATAGGAGGGGTACTGAAAAATAAGAATTACTTAATTTCGTTATAGGATCTTCTAGAATTCCCGTCCCCGTAGTCTGAATTTCTACATAGATAATATGACGTCAATAATTTAAGGGTATATTTTAAAGAATTGCTTTTATGCGTCCTTAGTTGGTTGCTTAAATAGCGTTGCATCTTTTATGCGGCTTTCTTAGCTTTTAGTCATGTGCCGCTATGTGCCCTTTTGGATAATTGTTGGGCTCATATTATGCGGGCACCTAATAACTGCGCATTTTGGACCTTTATAATGCCGCAACCAATTTCCCATCGCATTTGCAAGCTGACTTTTTTTGTTGGTGATAGCCAAATAATTTCAACTACGTTTGTTTTTGAGGTCTTGCTTTCCTTGCAATGACTAAAGTACACTTTTATACAAGTGTTGTGATTTGCATAGATTTTATTTTAATCACCATTTTCTTTCATTACATATTATGCTTGATTGTTTTTTGAGTACTTGTATATATATATATATATATATATATATATATTTGCGTGAGTATTGTGCATATAGGAGCGTTAAAATAAGAGTTGAATTTGCGAGTTCATGCAGTTTCAGTCACATTCATTGCTAGCCAAACATACCGTCAATAAATGTGAGCTGTGTAAATAATAGTTTAATACATACAATTCGTTGACTAAGTATTGACGTGGAAAATTTCTCTGAATCATGGCGAGATTGATATGTGTAAATCACGCGGTTAATACGCCATCAATAGCTTAACAAGGTTCATTGTAAGGAGGAGTTGGAGAGGGAGGGTGAAGGAGGAAGTGGGAGAGAGAGAAGGAGAGAGGGGAAGTTCTCTAAACTGTCTCGATTATATTCTGTAGCATGTCATTCACTCAATATTTCAACTATTAGGGTGCTTATTATTATAATATGAAATGAAAATTTGCATATGATGTAAATTTTACTATTGTTGCCTTGTATGTGCAAATTATATTTATTTCAATATTTGCTTCAATAGGGTTGTTGATGTTTTTAGTTGGCAAGCATCAGCAACAATCTACTTACGTTAAATTAAACTATACAAATTACGCTGATTGCACATCGGTTTCCATCAATTCACATAACAAATTAGCGACGCTCACTTAGCGATCTCATAAACAACCACTAAATAATTGCTGCAAGTTGCTTCAAATTGAAAACTTTTGGAAAAAGTTTAGAACTTTTTTGATAAATTTTATATGGGAAGGAAAATTTCTTGCCATCACTTCATAGATTATGTAAGATTTTGTGGTCACTTCGCTTAGGGTTTTGCTTGATTTTTTTTTTACAAACATCCATCGGGTAGGAAGGAAAAAGAGACCAAGAGTTCGTAATGTGCTCTCAAAAACTGCAAGGAGATTTGCTTGTTGATGAAGGTGTATCACAGTAGTGATGCAATAAACATTCGATTAACGCTGAGATGACACTTTCATTCGCTAATGTTTTTTTTGTTGCACAAATGTCTGATTTGCATTGTTCATCTGCGCGGTAAAATGCTTTAGGAAATTATCGCAAGCAGTTATTCTTTTTACCCTCTTTTTTAAAATCTGTTTGAGCCATCTTCTTTTTTTTGTTGGTAACGTTAATTATCATTATATTTATAATATTCCTAGTAAAATTTTAGATTTAGTAAAACTATTTATTATTCGCCGTTTAATTAATTAATTAATTAATTAGTTATTTCATTTGTTTATTTATTCAGCAAAAGAATTATTCATTTATTATTATTTATTAGCTAGTAGAGCACTAATCAAGAATCAGAAAAATTCGATCTTATTTTTCATTAAGTTTTTTCCTTCACTAACTCATCCTAAAATAATGAATTTACGTAGTAGTTTTCTGACCGAAAGTCTCATATTAGTAAGTCTTCAATTGTCGAATGTTGTGCAATAAATATAGAAACGAAAGGGTTCACGTATCTCAGCGTCAGCGTTAGCAATAGTATAATTAACGGTATCGATGAAATATTCGCTGACAGCTTCCAATCAAAGCGCGATCGGCGCCACATCAAATATTGCGATTCACGCATACTCTGCACATTCCACGCCAATATAAATGCCTCTTTTCGACCATTTGTTGTTTATCGTTCACTGCATCCGGTCTATTTTGCCTTTCATTAAGTGCTTTCTCATCAAGCGACCGTTCAAGCATGCTGAGTTATCCTTATAGCAGCTTCTCTTCAAACATTGAATGCTTCCATATGGTCATTTGTGTGATTGTATGGCTTTTGTTCTAACTATCTTTCCTGTCACTCTTCCCGAAATTCGAGGAAGAGAGAAGAGTAGGGTTTAGGGGAAGGGGAGGGGTAGAAGGTGGAAGGGGAGAGAAATGTTCGGCGAGTAGTTTAGTAGGCACAGACTCGACAATTTATTAATTTATATATGGAACCCCTCTTCAAGCTTTTTTATATCTCGTCCAAACGAATCTTCAACAAATTTCATGAATATTCCCTCTTTTTCTAAAAAAAAAAAAAAATTCCTCTTTGTATTCGTATATATTTGAGCATCATCTATTCGCTCAAACATTATTCTTTTTAATCCGGGCAATAAGTTGTGCGGAATTCTCATTGAGATTGTAGGTTGAAAAATATTAGTGAGAAATGCTGTTAAATAATAAAATTTCAATATTATTTTAACTCTTTCGTAGTGTTACTGTTCATCAATTATCGGGTTTTTGGTGAGTTACTAAGCTTCAAGATATGGTAAGTATGTTGTCGTTGGTGGTAGAGCGTTCTCTTGAGAGCCTCTTGACTTAATTCTCTCGTCTCTAATTGTAATTTTGTGCGGCTTTTCCTTGAATTTATGAGTGCGCCAATTTAATTTATTGTCCATCTTGTTATCAACAGCAGAATAATGTTGCTCATTTCTATTAATTTCTACGTGAATTTCATGTAGAAATTATTGGAAATTAATATATTTCAATTGTTCAATGATATTTTTATAAAGAAATTTATCTTTAATATCTAATAAAATATATAATTTTTATAAACTGTTCATATCAAGATCATATTTTTATTGCATAACATTTTAGTGACTTTTATCGCTTAATATTCTAATAAAAGTAGGCGAAATATGCTTAGTTCTTATCGTCTACAACAATGCTTAAGGGTTTCTTTATTTAGTGGTTTCCACACGATTTTCACTCTCTTTTCTTCCTATTGAGATGACTAGTCTTTCTCTCTTATGCTCTTTGTCAACGTTTTCTCAAAGCTAAGCGAATGTCCTTTGCAGAAGTTAGTCTAATAGCTTCTCCAATAGTCATTACTTGCTGACAGCCGTTACTTGTTGACAGCCGTTACTTGTTGAATCGTAAACACCTGTCTTCAACGATAATCTAGATGAAAGGTAATATTACAGTTTAGATTTGCTCAACAGTAGGTCATCGATATTAAACACAACCTGCTAAGTTTCTTCGTATATGGCAAATTACTTTCAAAGTTATGTTCAAATAGATTCAAGCATATCATATTCGCGCTTAGATTTAAAGTTTTTACTCATTAACTGCAAAGGTGTTTTTAGATAGACCAACTAATGCGAACAACAATACCTCACTTTTTATATGATAGCTGATGGATCTATACATAAATTTAGCTATACTTCACAATGACACATTTTCATCACTGAATTATGATGCGTTGTTTTATATGGTATCCACTTCAGTATGATTCGAATGGTTTTACCTCCAATCAAGTCTCATCTTACCTGTTAAGCCTGTTCACTCAAGCTGAAATAATATAAATTAGTGATATGATATAGTGGCCCATTTAATCTTTTTTTTGAGTAGACAATGCATAGCAAAGTAAAACTGATGATATTGTAATTGATACATATATTACAGTTTTAAAAAAATATAAAAAATTTTATATATGGAGTCGTCAAGAGCATTATAAGAATAGTCGAAGTTTTTTTTTGAACGCTTACCTCTTTTTCTCCGTTCAAATTTCTATGAAAGGTCGCTTTTTGATAAAAACTCAATCTACAAATGCACTCAATTTTTCGCCGACGTATCAAAATTGGCGCATTTTAAGTTTTAACAACGTTTTCCGGAAGTACATTTGATTCATTTTGAAAGGTCTAAATATGCAATTTACTTCATCTGATGCCAATGAACTTTCATTCTCTATTCCCATAGGAAATTTCGGCTATATGCTCGATTACCACAGAAATATTGCCAATGGAATGGCGTATTTAAGCGGCTTTATCTGTCCAGCTTTGCGTGCAAGTATCATATAAGAAAAGAATCTCTTTCAGTTTAATGATAATGAAGTGACCGGAGGTGATAGGTGAAATAGTTATACTTGATAGAATCGTTTCAGTTAATAACATTAAACTTTACGTGTATGGTCGAATAGCACACAACTATGGCGTGTATGATCATCGTAGTACACCGTATTCTTGACTAGATATCTTCACCTCTAATCTCTTTCCAGCATAATATTTTTTTTTTTGCAGACAGTAAATCCATGTTTTTTCTTTCTGTCTTAAATTTCAGCATATTTTTCCGCCTATTTTAATGCCGCGATTTTTTCTTCTATTTTTTCATTAGTATCACAATTCTTACCTCCTATTTTAGTAGAATTTCTGATTCGTTTATTGATTTCATGATTTCAGTTCCATTATTCAAGTACTTTCTAAGTATTTAATGTACTTCTATTTCGATAACGATAGTGTATCAACTAGTCACCTCAAGCAGTAGGAATTCGCTCACTCACTAAGAGTGTTTCGATAGCATCTGACGAATGCATAAGCATTCATTTTCGTACATTCAACCACAAATTATCCACTTCTATTTCTTGTCACTCTTCATTTCGATTACTATTTCATCAAATATCTCTAATTTCCTTAAATAACTGCAATCTTGACTGATTTTATCATTCCCGCCATCTTTCTAGATTATGCTAGCGGTAGCTTTTTCTTTGCATTTCAATGCACTTGCAATTCAACAAGCATGAAGTAGAGGGGTGGGAGGGTGGGGTGACAAGCATGAAGTAGAGGGGTGGGAGGGTGGGGTGACAAGCATGAAGTAGAGGGGTGGGAGGGTGGGGTGACAAGTATGAAGTAGAGGGGTGCGAGGGTGGGGTGAAAGGTGGAGTGGAAGAGAGAGAAAGAATTTAGAGAAAGAGGGAAACGAGAGAGAGAGGCGAGCTGAGTCAAACGGCGCGAATAGAATGCACGAAACTTTTGTTGTGTGTATGCGTGGAGGTCCATTAATTTAAGATTCCCGCCAAGATTTCAATTTTGCACTAATAGTGATTGTTCGATAATGAAGTGTGCAAAAAGATAGGGCGGCCGAAAAGTAAGAACTCAATTTTGTAAAAATAGGCGTTATATTTCGCACTTCTAAGAGATATTCTCCTTAAAGAGAAGAGGTTAATAAGTAGAAGGCAGCCGGCTGGCTTCAAAACGATTGATTTCAGAAATTCCGATTTTTTAAAGAGAAAACTCAAGTACCTTTGAAAGTATTCCTCATCATCTCATGTTATTCATAAAGAATCAATTCTTTAACAGCCTTTGTTTAGTATTGATTATCTTAGTACTTGATAGTGAAAATATTATGAAAACGCTTTTTATAAGTAAATGCTTGGAAGAGATCAATAATGTTGCTAGTTGTAAGAGACTCAGAAGCTCAATTTAATCGTTTTGTCGGTCGAACTTGTTCGAATTTTATTGCCCACAATTTTCAAATTCCTCTTCTTTTTCTCTTCTTTTTGCTCGGTGGCAACCCCTCGATTACTCGTTAGACTGAAAATAGAAAGTCACCCAAAATTGAGGCTTTGTTATGAATGAATTCGATACAAGAGCAATCGTGCAGCAAAAATGCATGGCATTGTGTATGTGATTTTGTGCATCTGGCTCATATCTGCTTGGATGACCTTTTCCGGTTGGGGCGATTTTCTTCGCATTACGATTGGTGTGTATGCCCGGAATTATCGTTCGTCGCACTTTAATATGGGGCCATCTTTTGTGGCCAGTGAAGAAAGTAATAAGAAGGAATAACTCTGCTCATGCGGATACATACCGTTGGCACGCATGCGCGCTTCCTTGATTCCCTTTCAAGGCTGCTGCTGTAGATGGATGCCTTCGATTTATTACGCTACAGATAACATGCGCACACTTCTTCCGGTGTGTTGATTGAATTTCTTTTATAGAAGTCAATGGAAATCATGTATAATGTTAGCTCATGCTGATATATATCCGTTATTCAAATGGTTTCATGTTTGTTCCCCTAAACAAATACTATTCAAAAAATCTTATGGGTTTTTTCCTTCCAAATTGATAATTTCTTTAAATTTTTTATGGGGCATCAAAAGAAAAAATTGCGTTGTTATTGCTTTTCTTGGCTTTCATCTATCAAAAAAATCTATTAGGGAGCATGAATATGGATATATTGAGGTATAAGTTGTGTGCAAGGTATATTTGGAGGCTCCTACATCATATAGATAGTCCTATGAAAGGGTATAACAGTACACGTGATTAGTACATGTGCAATATGAGAAGTGAAAAATATCTTCGAATGCTATGAAAATTCAAAAATTTGATGATGCATTTAAATCATCGTATTTAGAAAGTTGATATGCTTTCGATTTGAAGCAATTTTCGATCTTTCCTCTTCAACTATCCATTTTATGGACTCATATTGTTTATGCAATTTTATTTTATTTACAAGGCCCCTGAGTACTGTGTATTATTTGATAATGCGGAAAGAAAAATGAGGTACAGCCTTAAACCTTTGAGTTTGAGTCAGAATTTACATACAAAATTTCTAAAAATAGGCGTGCTTCATCGCATGTGAAAATTCACCGAACGAAAAAGTGCAAAATATCTAGGAAGCTAGTTATTGATTCCAATCGGATTCTTTAGTATTGCTATGTTGAATTCTCACTAACGAGTCTACTTTAACATGAAGTTGTAAGATAGAAAGCAAATAGTACAAGCAGCATAAAGTTGACTTTCAAGTTTCCACTTTGAAACGAGTGCTTTCATCGACTGGACGAGCACTAACCAACAATATCATTGCTATTGAAATTTTTTTTAAACAAAATCTAAGTGAATCGATTCATTTATTCAGAAGAAAACTATATTACAATATAGAGATGAGATAACATCTCAAGGGGAACGTGACCAAAGCGAAATGTTTCTGACAGCATGATATCGAAAAAGCAGCGGGCAATTTTAAAACATAGAATCAGACCATGTCCGAAAATATGATATTCCAGGTAGCTGGCCATTGATTCGGCTAAAAATTTACAGCATAAGGGAAATGCTTGATAAACGTGGGAAATGATGTATTTTTATTGTTTCTACTACTATTTACTGAAATTTACGACTGAAGAAATGCAAAAAGCATCTGCATTATGCAGTAATATATGCTTCGTCTGAAGTATTCACTTTAGTCTGCGTGTGAATCTGCGTTTCTCCCCTCTTCGTTTCATTGTCTTGCTTCTCTCTGTGATCGTGCTATTTTTCCCACACTAATATATGTGCTTCCATTGTATTAGATGAAGAAATATATAAATAATTTTTTAGCTTCTAAGCGGCCAAGTTTGAGATCGCCCAATGAATTTCTTATTGGATACGCAACTTCTGTTTGATAAAGCAATTTAGCAGTAATAGGTGAGTTGGTCGATACGATAGTAGATATCGTTTTACATAGGCTCACTAACATAAAGCTGCCCTCATAGAACAACAATGAATCCCGTTCCATGAATAGCACTACGGTGCTAACGATCGAATACGGCATAACACCTGTGTTTGTTTATTGCACATCATCGTAGGTATTGCTTACAATGCGTACTCTTGCCCACATTATGCGCCATTTTTCAGCCGTATTAGAAGCTTCCTCTCAGATACTAATAAGGTTAAATTAAACTAAGTGAACAATGATTGAGAAAAAGAGACAAAAAAGATATTTCTACGGAAGAAATTTAAATATTTTTTAATCGATTCTAAAAATTTTGGGCGATGAAAATTTCCGCTTATCTTTTTGCGGTAAACTGTTGTGAGATATGCATCTCCTCACAATTCGTTTCTATCTTCTGTCTTTTGATATTGCAATTTTTCACTGCTTAGCGGTAATTCTTATGTGTATAATAATGGCAGATCCGATAGGAGAGCAAATTCTTTTAAAGATTTGTCTCATTTATGTTTTCTATATAAAAAGCAGAAAAAAAGGCTGATTTTATTTTATTTTTTACAAAATTTTATCGATCGCCTCTTGAATCTTCGAACAAGATAATCGAAAATTGATCAATATTTTAACTGATTGCTAAAATATTGCTAACGATTTCAACATATTTTAAAAGTGTTTACGTCATCGTGCTTTTTCAGTGTCTCATTTTAATTTTTGCATAAGCCTCTAAGAAAATGAGAATGTAAAATTGCGAATCATTTTAGCGAAATTGTTATGAAGCTCCATTAGGCTAAACAATCCTAAGTCGATATTTATGCTTATAAAACTTTACAATTTTTTTGAGCCAAAGGAAAAAATTTAGCGATAATATTGAAAGAAACTACCTACGATGATTTAGAGAACATTTTCTATTTAAATACTAACGGAAATATATATTATACTACGCTGAGAGTGATAGTTAGGCATAAATCCTCCGACGATCTCTCTAGCAACAATTAATTGCTATTATCTCATTCAATATAAATTATTGCTAATCCTTCATTGTTATTGCTTTAATAATATGATTATTAATCTGTCTCTTATTTCTTCTAAATTCCTCTCAAAACATATGCGATTGCTTTTTCGATTCATTGAAAGGCGAATTGTGCGCTTTGCGGTTAAATTGTTTTCAGCCTCCAGTTTTTTTCTTTTCAATTGTCCTATATTGAATAACAATTGATTAATTACCACAAATTATTTTCACATTAATTCAAGTGGATTCACTCAATTTTCTATTTTGATTTGCTCTCAACACTTCAGAGGATAAATCCTTTCAGGGATTTCATTGCGAATTATGGTGCATTGTGCTTCTTAATTGTTCCAATATTGTGTTGTGGCAAATTCGTTTAAATTTGAGCTTTTTGCTAGTTGCATCTCATTAAAATTGCTCTTATTGCTTCAACCTTTTTTCGAATATAATTATAAAGGAAGCAAAAAAAGCGGTTCATTTCAGCCACATTTTAATGAAAGAAAATAGCCAATAATAAGCTCGATGCTTCTAGAAATAGTTTTCAATTTTTGCTGCGAAAAATTTTTATTTAGTTCTTATCCTATGGCTAAAATTTTTCAAATAGGAAAAAAAAAGTTTAGTGTTTTCAATTCAACATTAAACCTTTTATGTTCGAAAGAAGGGCTATTTTATGTTTAAAAGGATATTATGTTATCCTTCGTCGGCCATCTCAGTGGCTCTCATTTAGCGTTCCATATGAAAAAATAACGAAAAAAAAAATCTTTTACTATCACTGGAATTGTTCACCCGAAAGGCGCAAATGTCATGAAGTCGAGAGCTGCATCTTGCCGTTTAGTATGCCATCATTGAAATTGCAAATGCGCGCCATCAGCGATCCATAGATATGCAGTTCCTAAATTATTAATAAGATAATTTTCAACTGCTTAATGCGGTTCTATTTGTGTTCGCATAAAATGCACAATTTAGTCAATGTTGTGAATGTTTGTCTTTGTATGCGCCTGTGGGGCAATTATTTGCTTAGCTGAAGAAGTATATTCAAGCTGTCGAGTTGTTCCCCCTTCTACCTAGCAATCGAATTTGCATATTTAATTAGACTTCATTAAACGATCACTTATTTTATTATAATTAAAAATGAGGGAAGCGCTAATAAATCAATTTTTTTTTGTAATTCTACACTAACTTGTTCATCATTTTTGAATAACTTCCACTAAATATCATAACGGTTCAATTATCAGTGTTGAAAGTAACTTCCGAATTATCTAAAGAATTAGAGTGTAGCTAGATGTTTAACCCCATTAAAAGAACAATAAAACTTTGTAGCGAAGAGATCAAATGACGAACTTAAACTCAACACCATTAACAGTTTTTCGAGAATATGTAAATTCCGGGTTATATTTTATATTTTATATGTAAATTCACTTATTCTTATTCAATGAGGAAGTGATGAAAATATTCCCATATTTAGCTATAAATGAAAATGACACATATGAATCGATGCCCTTGGCTGATTTTTGGCGGCACTTTTCAATCGCTATCCGATAATCGTTTTGACATACGACGTGCAAATGGCATCAATGATCAGAGATGGCATTTCGCACAATTTTCCACTTAATTGAGGTTTCATTATTTGGCGCGTTTTCTTTTGAAAATTTACTTCCGCTTTATTTTCTATAATTTGCATAATTTACATAATTTACATAAAGTTTTGCGACATTTTCCGGTGAAAAGGATATAAATAAGGAAAGGTTATAAGGACGTAATGATAGCCTTTAATAAGCGGTCGTGAAACGTTCATATATAGAAAGTTTGAATTTTTTTATGCCATCTGTACTATCAGAACTTGTCAATGATACTCGCTTCAATTCTGATATTCATATGTTACTATAAGCGGATCTATGATCTATGCGTAAGGGAATATTCTTTATTCTTACTTAGGTTGCAACTCTCTAACATTGAAAATAAAAATAAAAATTGTAGCTCTGCAATATTTAGAATATTATAGTATATAATTTTCTATTCTCCCACTAAATGCATTGTTCTTTTTTATTATGTGTACATTTTTGTTGCATTTTTTATCTTGAAATGTTCGTAACTCACATGAACAGCGTTCGTATTTCAGGTTAGGCGAAGATAGGGGGAGGGGGAGGGGAGGGGTAATGTTTGAGTTGTGATCGGGAAAACGTTTCTCGTTTGCATACGGCCTCAATTAGGCATTTGGCACTAGCAACGAGCGCAATCTTACGTAATGTACTTAGAACCAATGTGGCTACGAATCAATCAAATATTGCCCTTTGGCCTGTTGTAAATCTTGCCCTCTCTCACCGATTTGGTTGTATAGCAAGATGGTCAATGATCCTATCAATGATGCATAGATTCCAATAATTTCTGTTCTCAAACGGAAAAACATGCATGCTGTAGAAAAAGATGCTAACTATGACTAAGAGTATAGAATACCCTAAAAAAGTTCAATATAACGGAAAATCTGGACTGCTACAATTTGGCTCATTGACCTTTTAAGCTTCAGCTTAGTTCTATATCATCTAACCGATATAATTCTAGATCATACACCATCTATCACTTCCCAGTTGAATCAGCTGATCAGAGGAAGTTGAACTTGTCATACTAGGCTGATCGATCGAGTTCTGCTTAAAATTAGTGTGTAATTGGGAAATGCTAGCCTTTGAAACGGTCATTGTCTATCATGAGACATCCTGGATTTGAAGTTTTATTAGGTCTGGATTGTGTCTACCATTTCTGCATATTGGACTCGAACCAACAAAACGCATAGAAACGTTAAGTTCGCTGAATAGGCTTGCTGAAAGGTGGCATTCATTTAAATGGCATAAGTGCAACGACATGAATACCCTCTTCAGACTATTTGATTCTCGCAGGTGGTATTGCACCTGAGCAATATTTGAGTCTGAATAACACTGCAGTGCAGGTAGAGGAAATGCTTGCTTTATGAAAGTACTTTTTTGTTGTGCATACGTTTATTTGCTATCGATACGACCCCGGAATTGTCCATTATTTTTCTCGATAAGATCATGTTTAAGGTGCGTGATTTTGAGATGTTATGATATACAGGTGTGCTAAGCGGAGTGTGCTAAACATCTAGATGTGCTAAGCGGAAGAAAATTTTCCGAAATCTAAAAGAGAAAAAAGCTTTTAGAAGAAAAGAAACGATTTTTATGAGTGTAAAAATCGTGCGTTCTCAAATATAAACACAGCTAAAGATTAGTATAGTTTACACGAGCATACACCCAGTACAAAAGATATGGAAGCTATGAATCGTAGCAAGACAACTCTTCTCTATTTTTGTTGCATAAAAAACATTCACAATGTGATCTCATCTTGGAAAGGCGATGATTATACGGCCTCAATTAGGCATTTGGCACTAGCAACGAGCGCAATCTTACGTAATGTACTTAGAACCAATGTGGCTACGAATCAATCAAATATTGCCCTTTGGCCTGTTGTAAATCTTGCCCTCTCTCACCGATTTGGTTGTATAGCAAGATGGTCAATGATCCTATCAATGATGCATAGATTCCAATAATTTCTGTTCTCAAACGGAAAAACATGCATGCTGTAGAAAAAGATGCTAACTATGACTAAGAGTATAGAATACCCTAAAAAAGTTCAATATAACGGAAAATCTGGACTGCTACAATTTGGCTCATTGACCTTTTAAGCTTCAGCTTAGTTCTATATCATCTAACCGATATAATTCTAGATCATACACCATCTATCACTTCCCAGTTGAATCAGCTGATCAGAGGAAGTTGAACTTGTCATACTAGGCTGATCGATCGAGTTCTGCTTAAAATTAGTGTGTAATTGGGAAATGCTAGCCTTTGAAACGGTCATTGTCTATCATGAGACATCCTGGATTTGAAGTTTTATTAGGTCTGGATTGTGTCTACCATTTCTGCATATTGGACTCGAACCAACAAAACGCATAGAAACGTTAAGTTCGCTGAATAGGCTTGCTGAAAGGTGGCATTCATTTAAATGGCATAAGTGCAACGACATGAATACCCTCTTCAGACTATTTGATTCTCGCAGGTGGTATTGCACCTGAGCAATATTTGAGTCTGAATAACATTGCAGTGCAGGTAGAGGAAATGCTTGCTTTATGAAAGTACTTTTTTGTTGTGCATACGTTTATTTGCTATCGATACGACCCCGGAATTGTCCATTATTTTTCTCGATAAGATCATGTTTAAGGTGCGTGATTTTGAGATGTTATGATATACAGGTGTGCTAAGCGGAGTGTGCTAAACATCTAGATGTGCTAAGCGGAAGAAAATTTTCCGAAATCTAAAAGAGAAAAAAGCTTTTAGAAGAAAAGAAACGATTTTTATGAGTGTAAAAATCGTGCGTTCTCAAATATAAACACAGCTAAAGATTAGTATAGTTTACACGAGCATACACCCAGTACAAAAGATATGGAAGCTATGAATCGTAGCAAGACAACTCTTCTCTATTTTTGTTGCATAAAAAACATTCACAATGTGATCTCATCTTGGAAAGGCGATGATTTCTCAACTCTACTGCTTTTCATTGTCGAAAAAAAACGTGAATTTTTTTAGAAACTTTAAAACGAGGATTTTTCTCTTATAATTTTTAAAGTGGTCTGTATAAGAAATCTGTCTGTACAAAGAAAATTTATCTGTTCACAGTGACAGTTAAGGAAGATAATCTAATATTCATAAGCTGCAGTGGAAAATTTTGCATATATGGCGACAATAAAAAATATGATAAATTGCAGTAGTTGTAAAAAAGATGTGCTTTACAGTTTTTCTCTTAGAATTTCACAAGTTGCGTTTTATTGATACCTAATGAAAATTAGCTATGTTATTAATTTAGCAGCGGCAAAATGAGGCCATTTTGGAATTTTCCGTTTCCTAGGTGTGCTATTATTAGATCACGTCTATGTATATACGTATGCATTAGATCACATGTACATGAATTCTCTTCTATGGGAATAACTTTACCATAAAGGGTAACTTTTTTCTCAATTTAATTACCATTTACCTACGAGACGATCGGAATTCGAAAACAAAGGGGATGATGATCGGGAGATGGAAAGAAGTGGAGGGGGGAGGAAGGAAAGGGGCTGAGTGGAAGCGATGAGGAAACTGAGCAGATGCGAGCATTTTCGAAATCGTCGTAAAAATGGGAATTTTTTTTTTTCTACAAAAATTCTTGAGAAGGTCGATAACTCAGTGCTGTTATTCTCAATCGCCTACTTGTTTGATAAATTATTTAAGATTTTATGATTGCTATTTTCGTATTATTTCAACAGCTTAATTATAAATCATTTCAGTGGAAGGAAGTGGAAGTAAAAAATTTACAATCTTTTAATTCTATGTAAGTAGTTTCCTAGCATTTTAAAAATATTCTTTTCATCTTTGTGAACTTTTTTTTGAATTCAAAGAATGATGATGAAGTCGTGAAATAAGTTAGAAAACGTGTTATTGGTAGTATTATCTTTTCAATGATCCATATATAAAGGTGTACTTAATGATGGAAAAGATGTTGATTCTGATTGAGGTGTGCATGCAATCTACTCGAATATTCATTACAAGGTTGCAATCATCTGGTCATTGATGACCAATTGCTTATATTGCCAAAATCATCCATCCTTGAAACGATCCACGAATTGTGGTTTCTTCGAGATTGAAATGGTCGTTTGAGTTTTTAACCTATTTTTGTATTCTAAACTCATCCATTCTTTTAAAAGTAATGCAAAAATAACATTGATGGAATATCTTATTTTTGGATTTTATAAAGATTTTCCTTTGAAATATTAGCTTTAACGCACTTCGTTGAAGTACATTTATTGGTTGACTAATTTATCATATTTTCTCGGATTTCTTTTATGAGCTTATTCATAAATTCAGACGTATATTCTCTCAGGAAAAACTTTGAAACGATTTAGGAAAAAAAATTCTTTGCAAATATTAAATTTTGTTCAGATATAACTAAAATTTTTGTGTGATTAGATAGGGAGATACAAAGTGACCAAATTTTTTCCATGTCGGGACGAGGGAGGGAAAAGAGTTAGTACTATGCAAAGAATTGAGAGCATTTTTAAACTTAGAGCTGCTTATATCGAAATGAATTAATATGTTGTTAGTTAAAAATTCATGAGAGCTTTTCACTGTACTCATTTTTGCACTTTTTTGAAGGAAAAGGAAGGGAAAGGGGAGGGGACTGGGAGGAGTTCTCATAATATCCATTTTTTGTTGCTTGATCTGGTGTTTTTTTTCTTTTGTAAAGCTGATTAAATAAGCGTTAAGCTTTATACTTACTTATATTGGTATTTAAGAACTCATGGCATAAAATCTCAACGCCTTATTCACTGAAATCGAGCATCGATGAAAATTTGCGCCAATTTCCGTGAAATAATTTAAAGGAATTCTTTTCTCATTATTTATACGTTTATGCAAATGCGTATAGATAATATATTACTATTACTTATAATTGCTGTTTATATGTGGATTACTACATAGTATTTGATCAAAATGTTAGTGTAGATGGGATTAATATTCGAATAATTCATGATAAATGCTTGATGTTAATTGAGTGTCACTCAAAATCAAACGGATATTCGTAATATTGGCACATATACCGCACCTTAGCGCAACGTTATTGCTCCGCCCACCCGCATAAGGTGCTCACCAATCGAGATCGCCATAGTGGCGGGGCTTCGTTGAGCGGTAAATCCCGCCCTTGCGAAGATCTTGTATTGTCCACACAGCTGTGCCCAAACGAATACTCCCTGATCTAAGGTCAAAGGTGATTCCTCTGCTATTGGCTATTGTGCCTTTCGATCGTTTCAACTACAAAAATTATGCGATCGTCATTATTCGTTACAACCTACTGGATTGCTCTATCAGCAGTATTTTCCCTCGGTGTGAATGGCAATCCGAAATATCAACGATTTTTCGTCAATACAAAGTGAGTATATAAGAACTTTATTTTTCTAATCTTTTTAACTCTATGTAAAATATGCGTATATTTCTATTTCCGCTAGATTAATAAGATCGAATCGATACTGTAGATTTCAATTTGGTAGACTGTATTTCGGCTACCGTACGTAACCAGTGAAATAAAATTCAGCAAATTTGATTCTGTTGATTGAATTTTTTAGAGTAGTTGATTGGTATCGTGAGTAAAGATGAAGTCCTCACTTTTTCGACCTCTCTCGATATCATATTTTGAAAAAAATAAAATGTTTTGAAAAACAATTTTCAGCACATTACCATTAAGGTTTATAATTTTTGAAGAATTTATACTCTCTAAGTTTGCCTCAAATTTTTGGAACATAAATTTACGGAAAAAGATCCAAATTTATTTGAGAGTAGAATTTGAGCTAAATAATTCCGATAGTGCAAAATTCTGTATAAATAATTTAGTAAGCGCTTATTAAGACCTTTAGCGTTAAAGGTCGATGCATTAAAAGTTGGCTTAATTGAACTATAATAACTCTCTTAGGATGCATCATTTTTAGTAGTGCTGCAAGAATTCTATTCACCTTTAATAGATTCTTTATTTTTAAATTCGTTTCTCATCGATGAAAAAAAAAACTATGAGGCAATACTCTTCTTTTTTCGGCGCATTTTACGATTGACTACTGCTACATTTTTAGGGGAACATTCGTTACCGTTGTGTGATATTCAATTTGTATGCGTAATTTTCCTATAGATTTTTTTTTAGTACGCTTCTAATATATCATTGGATAGAATGATTTCCTATATTTCTATGCGTAAATTTTTTAAACTGTAAAATTTATGCCTGGAATTGTGATGAAATAATGCCTACGATTGACTATCAATTCTATAGCTTTTTGGCGTTGTTTTATCCAGAAATTTATCGTTCATAAAGAGTTCGTTTTTTTTCATTGCAAAATTATTCTGAACGAAGTATTTTCTCATCCAATTAGTCTAAATCATTTCAAATATCATTTGTCGATGTTTCAGTTATTTTTTAACTGCTTTTTAGACTATTTTCAACTTATTTTTATTATTTTTATGTACCAAAAAAAGAATTGCTTAGAGTGAGGATAGTTTTTGATTGTATGAGAGAATAATCTACGAATAGCGTAAAAGAGATTTAGGATAGCAGATTTTAATGACAATCAAAATTAGTTCCCATCAAATTGGGGGACCTAAATTCGAAGTTAATTTCTTTATTAAATAAGTTTAACTTAAATATCGACCTCGTTAAGAGAAGCGCACCGTTCAATTATCAACATTTATAGAGCAATCAACTTTGTCGATGCCACTAAGCATGGCTTTCGAATCGTTCTACTCGATTCGTTCCTCGATTCCTATCTTGCACCGATACAAATACCGACACTTTTCATCACAGCCGTTCCATTGAAATCCGATGAGAAAGCGATCACCAAAGTCTTCTATCCGGACAATATTCGAGAGGATAAACAGGTAACACCACTTAAGATATTCATTATATACAACAAAAAACCGTTAATGTTTGAAGAGAATCCTTGAGGCTTAATGCACACCGACTGTCAAGTTCAGGGTCAGGCATTAGTGACAATTTGTTCTGTGTTCAACCGGTAGAATATAATGTGCATTCATATATGCACCATTCTAAATGAAACAAAATTTTCATTACGTAAGTTTACGATAGAGTACTCAAATTTCAGGTGTTAAAGTTGAAAAATGCAAATTAAAATACTTTTTCATGTAGCGTATAAAAATTCAAATATCTTCGGATATGGTTCGATCGATCTGACAATAAAGCCTATGACCATTGTTCGTCTAATTTTTCACACGTCCTAGAATTAGTGCTTTGGGTCCGTTAAAAGCCAAATAAATCTCTGCTGTTTTGGAACAGAGCGTAGGAATTTCTAATAGTGAAATTGCATACTCATTTTGCTCATAATTACGCAACGAATAACTGGAACAACCTGTGGCATCGATCGTTGATGTTTTTTCCTTCGAAAATGAAAGCTAAGCGATGTAACATTTGCAAGTTGGAAGTGAAATCATTTATCATTAAAATTGCGGTAGAACTCATTAAGGAATTCAAACCAAATGTTGAAGAGGCAATTTTTAACAAATTTTTGCTTAGCACAGATTGAATCACTTTCGTCTGTAGTGTAAAAACTATTAACAGTTCTCAAATGCAAGTTCCATTATTGAAATTAGGGATCTTATTGCAAATATCACTGATCGATGAGTCTTGAAAAACTTGCCAATGATAAAATCCACACTTTCAATTTCAAAAAAATCATGAAAAATGATCGTTTTTTTTTTTGGTTTAATATGCACCGGTGGATTTTTTATAAAAAATAAAATCCGTGGGTGATTTTATGGTATAGGCAAGACTCCTCCAAACTCATCGGTGAATAGGTTGGCTTTTTCTTGCAGAAAGTTTCGACTAACATAGATAGATGAATTTTTGAGATTTGTCGGCATCTGTTTCGAAGCAAATTACGATCATTTAACGCTTTCAATGAATTACGAACATTTTATGCTGCCTAAGTTTTCATTTTATATCGATCAAACTACAGGAAAATGGATTTAGCAATATTGTGCACATATTACGAGGTGCTTCAAATTGTAATAATGCTATGCTTGCGTCTGTGTATATGTTTATATCCGTTTGCCTCTACGATGATATTAACTTAGAGCAAGTTGAGATTTATCGTTTTTAGTTTGTGAAAGTTGGTGGCAAAACTAAGTCTTTTTTTTCCATACTATCTTCTATGCTAACCGGTCGGGTTCGAAAGCAGTTTATTTCATTTGTATGACTTTTTGAAACTCTTGTAAGGTATAATGAGTCTTTCATCGGCACAAATTTCTAAGTTCAAAAATTAGTTGAGGGATTTACCATTTTATTGTAGCTATCAAACATATAATTATGGGTGGAATTACTTATATTTTTTAACATTTAGCTAAATATTTTTAAATGCTTTTTTTTTCAGGTGAGCATATCGGATCTGCGTGAACGCTCATGGTATTTCATTTGTGTTGAGTGGGAAAATTTCAATCGACACAACGAATCGACGGGTACCGATTGCCGTACGCTGAGAACGTTGGATCGATTCGGCAAAAGCGCTGATAGCAGTGTATCAGATGTCGAAATTAACGATATTTCTTCAACGACGATGCACTTTAGAATTCGTTCGCTTGTCGATTTTCCGATGCGGTCAGTACTTGTGTTCCATATTTTCATGTCAAGATGTCAATTTAAGAACGATCCCACTCCTAGGATTTTGGCATTCACCATAGTTTTCTTGAAGTGCAGAAGTAGGAGCTGGAGTTGTTGTCTCTAGATTCGAAGCTAAAGAAAATGTTACAGGCTAACTGCGTCGCTTCAAGGAGGCGCTGTTGCACTGCCTTCGTCGCAGACTTTCATCTTTCGTGAATCAACCGATTTGGACGTAATGTTTACATTCCTGAAACAGGATACGGAATATGGCAAACTTTGTGTTCTCGAGGAACCATTAATTACTGGCTACACGACAATGGGGAGACTAATCGCTGATATGTATATCGAGAAGTGTTACTTCGGTAATTATTAATTGTTTTTAAAATATAAATTTGGTCTTTCTATTAAATTTCTAACGTAAATTAAGTTAGATTCAAGAATTCCAAGTAGAAAATCAGCGTGATAGGGATGGGTCATTCTACAGTAATACCTCTACTGTAAATTCAGTAGTCTCAAATAGAGGAGGTTCTAGAGGTCTCTTTAAATTTGGCTACCACTTGCATTAATTTCTATAATATTTTCTTTAACTAGCGGCATTAAAGGTTTTCTTTAAACAGTACTGGACAATTTCCAAAATAGTTTGTATCCAAAAGTCAATTTATTATAAAATATCCGATTTTACTAATTGTTTAATTGGGGTAAACATCAATTTTATACTTGGATTCTTGTATTCGCTACTTGTAAAACTTCTATCGACTTGACGTGTCTTCGCAAGGATCTCAGAGTGTTTGTCGGGTAAACCCCGAGTTACCCTATCTAGGAATCGTTTGCCTTCCAGTATTACCTCCGCTTGCTGGGGAATATTCATACGAGGCGGGTTTATGCAGAGGTCACAAAAAGCAGCTAAATAGTGAAATGTTTTTTTTTTTTCAGGTAAACTTAGGACAAAAGATTATGAGCTATCGACATTTGATATGGAGGCAAGCCCATACAAACGTGCTGCATCAACTGGTTCATTGAGCGCAAAGAATACTTCACTCTTCATCTTGCTTTTATGGACAATTTTAAAATTCATTAGCAGGTAATCTTGTACGAATATATACACGTATCACTTATACTAACATATGCCAAAAGCAAAGATAATTGCCAGTGATATATGTAGGTAGATATCGGCAAAAGTACCCAAGGGTGAATGATCTGTGCTCAAAAAATTTTATGTTTCCTCTAATCATATCTATTGAATCATTGACGATTTTGATCTGAATTAATGACTTAGTCATTGATGCACTAATTTCTTACACGACATCGTTGTTTCTAATGCCATTTGAAATATAATTGCACCATCTAAATGACAAATGGCGATGATTCATTGCGAAAAGCGATTTGCTAGGGAAAAATCTTTGATATATTGTGATGAAAGTTTAGGTGTAGCAATAGTTCTAGAAATTCATTTTCTTGCGAAAATCGAGGAATCTCATGTAATATCGATTGAATACTCATTTGGGTTTTTAGTTGACATATTAGGTGTAGTTATTGAATTACCTAAAAAACGCAGACGTTTTTGACACGATGATAGGAAACTTCATGAACCTTGAGACTGTACAAATGTTCCCTTTGTTCTCTTCTGACATTGTAAATGTGTTGTGACAACGATATTCTATAAAGGTGTGTAGAGGTGACTTATCCTTCTCCCAATATGCATTGTATATTTTTATATTAGATGATTCCTCAAAAATGTTTTTTATTTAAACATATCGCTTAATGGGGGATTGATGAAAAGAATTTATAGAAATCAGTGCATTCACTGTCGGTGTTTTTTTGTTGAAATGTGCTCTCTCTGTCAGTTTATTTCGTGAAAAATTTTTTACTAGTCATTTATATATTATCATATCTACGCTGCGGTCCATCTATTTCATTTCTAGCTTTTATAGGAATTTGATTCTGATTGCAAATATTTTTCAGAAGAATTTTCCTTTTTTTTCAAGCAATATGAAAAAATTTCTGAAAAAAATTTTTAATGGTTTTCGGAAATAATGTTTGCTAGTGATGAAAAAAAGATCCGAAATCTACTAATATGATGGAAAATTGTGATTCGAAATTTAAGTGAAACCAAAAGAAGCGGCGTAATTCCCACCGTTTCCTCTCGATTTTTGTCTCTGATTTTTATTTTTATGATATATAAAGCCAAAATGAAAAATTTCTACTGCAGATCCCATATTTTTATTTGTTATCCAATGCTTTGTCTAAAATTTTTTATTCTTGTTACTTCTTATCTCAGTGAAAAGTAACTCAATATTTTTCAATTCATAACCACTAGGTGTTAACATTATTAACCGAGTTGGGCAACATTTTTATTTACTTCCCAAAACTTTACATATAAGAGAGTATGAAATGAAAGCTAAAAAATATGCTTCATTAAAAGTGACGCGGAGTTTTCAAACTGTCTGGGCAGTTGCACCTAAATCCTGGAGAAAAGACGTGTTTTATATGAGTCTGTTTGTTTACCACTGGAGTAATTATCTTATCGGTGGACTACTTACCCCATCAGACTACCTTTTGAATATCCATAGGATTAGCTCATAGACTCTTAGAAGTTTTAGAATTAAGAGGAAATATGTAAAAGCGGATGAAAGCACATACCGTTGACCCAAAATGACCCGTTTGACCATCCATTCATCCGTCAGTGAACCTTTTCCTCTCTCAAATAGCCCATTCCCCTTTAGGTCTTTGTAGGTGTTTCGTAGTGGGCTATGCTATGAAATCGACGTGTTGTGTTGCTGTATATAAAGTTTATTTAGTAATAAAATGATTTTTCTATTTTTATGCTGCGTTTATTAATGCTCGTTAAAGTTGATCACTGCGTTGATATATGTTGCCCTATTGTTTACGATATTTATATTGTGTTATATTTAACATTACATTGCATCTATGTGTTATAAATTATTATTTTTTGTAATTCCATCACATTAACAGTATGTTAAAAGAGTGCAATATGGACTCACCTTTGTTTTTAGATGATAATTCAAACGTCTCAGAGGGAGAGGGGAGGGAAGACAACGTGTTTTCGCCGAGATTAGTGAATTATAAAAGCATTAATACTTGCCTTTTTTCTGAGATGAATTTCACACCTGAAGTTTAAGGCTTATCCTAATTTGCTTTATTGGAAAAAGTGAAATAAGGCTTGCAACGACTGCAAACACAAATATTTGAGAAGTACATTTACCCGTATTTCTCTTTTATATTCTTCAATTGCCCATAGTACGCACTATATCCCAAATAAATAAAGGGTGATGCTACTAATAAGGAGGTGGGAGGAGGGAGGGAAGGAGGCTTTTTGGCTAGTATTAGCAGAGGTTCTAATATATTTGTATAATCAAAACCACTTTCAAACTGATCAAAAAAAAACCATTCCAACGACAAAACGAGTGGTTTAGATTTTTTTGTCCGTAATACCTGAACAGTGGTAGTTAAACCACAGCCGAGAAAAATATCTCTTAATTGTTCGATTTTTTGAAGATTATCATTGAAGTCACAATTAGGCACCAACTCCGGTTGGAGCGGTACACACGTTTAAACCTTGATGTCACCAAAGTTTTCGTTGATTCGATGAGACGGTTTATGAAACTTGCAATTTTATTAGAGGTGTGATTGCCTGACATCAGTGATTATATTTTGGGCAGGTTTTATTGCTCCATCAGTGGTTCACGTTTGATTTCAACGTCTTCAGCAAAACTGTCCTTATTTTGCCTTTTTTCCATTGTAGGTTATAAGTTTCAAATAAGTTCATCAAGTTTTATTGATTGGAATGGAAAAACTTTGGAATTATAGCTAGTCCCTCCAAATTCAAAAGTAACGGTTGAAAATATTCTAATAGGCGAACAATGGATGTAGCCTAATACTCATTAATATAAAGCGCTGAATTCAAGGCAATATTGGCTATAAGGATCGGTTTTTCTTAGCCAATTTTGATTATATCTCGATGACTTATCTTCGTAATATCAAAGCACCAGATGTCTGTAGAAAGGTGTCTAATTGTCCAGGATGAAAGGTGTCTAATTGTCCAGGATTAGTTTCAACAGATAAATACAATAGAGGGATAGGTAGGAATGGGTATCATTTGAGGATCGGATTGTAGACATTCACATCTGGTTGTGGCATACGTCAATATGTAAGCTGGGTTGAGAATAAAGCAATCAAATTCGAATAAATCGAACGAGGCGCTCTTCAAACGAGTGTTTCCAGATGTGCGCATTGATATGTTTTTATGCTGATTTTTTTGTTGCTCATTTTGCTTCCAATCATCTGTCAGTCGATGTAAACACAGCTATATATCCCCATAATGAACGTCAATCAAGTGCAGAGCTAGGTACAAGCACAGCTGGGCAGACACGAATTGAGACATAAAGAAACGATGCTACAGAGAGAGACACGGACAGACACACCCGCGGGTGTGTGCAGGATACAATACGCCCTACACTACAATACGAACGTACAAGTAAACCGATCTGAAGATGGCGGATCCAAACTCAAGCATTGGAGTCCCAGTTCATTGGCCATCATGAATTCGACTCACTACACCACTGCCGCTGTATGAATGTGGATGTGAGGTAGGTTACTATTTACTAGTTCTGATTGATGCTCTATCTGATCTCCCAGAGGGAGGAAGTTAATTGGTAGCAAACAAGGTTGCAATACAGGGTTCATGAGTAACTCAGATTTATTAAAAACTATTTATAGACCTTACAATTGATGAATCTGACTTGGTAACGCTTAAAATTTATTATATTTGATGATGTTATTTTAATTGTACAACTATCGGAAGGTAGATTAATATAAAGTGAAACTAAAATATTTAATTACATTAGCTCGCTCAGGTTTTGCCTTTGTAAGATTGCGCGTCATTAAGTGTTTAATATCGTTTATGCGATCGAAGATCTAAGCAAGCGATCGTATACGAGAATAAGGAGATTCGATGAAATTGTTGGAATGAATTGTAGTTACCTGTTGCGAAATTAGTTGTAACAATGACTACTGATGACGCATTGATAGAGATGAATTCTGTGAGAAAGCGTAAAGTAAATTGGCTCAATTGCGAATAATTATTATCGCATAAAAGGAACGTATTTGCAGCAAATACGTTCATTTCCGTTCCATAAATTTGAATTGCTTCGCTTTTCGATGCAATTCCGCTTGCATTCATTGTGATGCGAATGTTTCGATCACTATTTGAATTTATTTCTGCCTTTGGGGCAGTATTTACTAAGAAATCAAATAAATAGGAAACGCAAAAAAAATTTGGTGAAGAAAATTCACTAACTCACCATTAATATATAATAAAGGAGGTAGAAAAAAATTGATTTCGAGGCACAATGTTGCGTGCCCTCTGAATATCTGAGCTTATAACGAAAGAGAGGCCCTGTTCAGACTATGTATCTTAATCCGTATACCTTTCCCGAAATGCTGGGGATATATAGCTAGTGATTATTGCGGCACTCTGGTAGGGAGCGACAAGATCGATTGATTTGGCGCAATCAAAGGCGTTGTCATGTTGAGCGCTGAGCACCCGATATGACAATATGATACGCTTAAAGAGTTGAGTTATATATATATATATATATATATATGTATGTATATATATATATGTATGTATGTATAATGGGTGGAAGTTATATATATGTATAATGGAAGTTCAAGTGAGATTCTATCATTTGTGGTAATGATCGCAATTGATAGCTCACTAGTCTTTTTTCATTTCGTTTTTTTTAAAATTTGCAACGAGAACATTCTATTCGTGTAGGGAGCCATTGTTCGTTGCTTGAAAATAATTTGGCGAATATTTATTTTTGCTAAGTGGTTTTTTTAGAATTTTGTATAAAAGATTCGATATTTTAGATTAAGCTGCATTATTGTGCGCGTCTAGCTATCCATAGTTAATATTTACTCGTTACTCGATGAAATGATAGAATCAGTTGTAGCAATCACTACTGATTAGTCGCAATTAACCATCATATAAGATTTTAACGCTATTTTATGAGAATAAAATAAAATTCGAGGTCCTGAAAAATAATTAGATATGACGAGGAGAGAGGGGAGAGTGATTTTACTTGTGGAGATAGGTGAACGCCAGTCGCATTCTCAAATTTATCAAATTGAACAAAAAAATACGTCCTGATCACCCCCTCTATCCCCGCCCTCTCCCCTCCCCACTTCTAATATGTCGTTTACTGTTATGCTACATAACGATTGCCAGTTACATGTGGATAATCTTAGGATCGTTATCAGTATCGATCATTCTGGTTCTGGATTCAGAAGTAAACGGTCTTAGCACTGTATTGAGATATTCGTAATTATTTACCAATCTGATTTATCAGTGCGTCTATCAGCGTTGGATTCATTATCAGTCAGCACTTATCACTTATAGCGATATCTAATTTATTCGATCACTGCGTGATCACGACCATCTCTCAGCGATTAACTAGTAGAATAGTCGTTGAAAATTTGCTTTTCTATAGGAAATTTTTCATCAAATATTATCAGTGATAGTTTGCTGTTTTAGGAATGAGTAAATTTCACAAAGTTTGCATATTACAGTTATCTTGATGTGCTATTACGCTGTGTAATTTTGAATACTTGTTAACGAGGTTAAGGATCTATCTTCCTTAAGTTTATTTCATAAATGCGCCCAAAAGTAGAGAGAAGGCATAATGGTAA
>QEWY01001008.1:89649-141924 GCA_006503575.1 Baylisascaris schroederi | reverse complement strand
CCCCCCCCTTCCTCTTACCTCAGCCTCTTCTCCCAATTCTTCGCCTTCAAAAGAGAGCTAATAAGTAATCGCAGAATAAGGAGAAAGACTAGGTAAAAAAGCGAAGAATTTTTCTGAAGTGGTGGTGTGATCTGCATTGCGTCCTCCGATCGCATTTCTTTTGCATTAAGCATTACGTGTAGTTCACTCTCAGGATAGTAGCTAATCTTTTTCTGCACACCTTATTTATTATCGCTCTAAATCGTTGTAGTTTTTTTTTTTAAACCTTATTTTGATTGATTGGATGGTGTTCACAAATTTCTACCTAAATATCTAATCAAATCAAAAGTTTTTAATGAAAAGAAAGCATAAAATCTCAGATGATGTTTTTGGTTTGTTGGTTAATTCAATTAATGTTAAATACTTTCTAGAAATGGAAGGGGTGNATGGCTTTCAATGGTCATCAAAAACTGAAAATTTGACTTTGTTAGTTCCACCTTTTGCATCGATTTCATGCTGGTACCGCTTACGTGACTTGCTGACAGAAATAAATTAATAGTTCTAGCTGCCGACATTTGAAGAATCCTTTAATATGCAAGCGATTGGAATTTGATCTTTTAGAGCGTTGTATGTGTTCTCAAGGGATTGCTAATTACCGCTAGGTAGCAAGCTGGTCGCACCTGCAGGCAGGCGATCTCGAGTCTTGTAAGCATGCATATACTTTGGTTCATGTGAGTTATCCAATTAGTGAATTTGTAATCTTGCTCTTCGTCGCAAACAAGAATTCATTTTAGCTTCACGCTAGCTGATGTACTCGGCACTGGAACTAGGATCGCTAAAAATTCGGTTTGTGGCGTAGATACCCGGTTCGATATCCGGTTTTTGGCGTAGAATCTAGCCCGGAAATGTTTTTGTTTTAATTTTATTTATTTATTTATTTATTTATTTATTTATTTATTTATTTTTTCTTGCAATAGGCTGGATTCTGCACCACGTAAACATTCAGTGCTGGACTCCATGCGGCTTCATTTTTTTCACTTTCAAGGAGCTTCTAACACTCTTAAATCTTGCTCCTTTCTCATCCTAGGTAACTAATGATCTGTCACTGAATCAATCGTTTATTTACGGATCAAGTAGTGTGATTGGCCATCTGAAGGAACGGTGAACCTTGAGAAAGGTTTTAAGTTTAGATATTTCTTAAATTTATGCTAAATTTTGTGGTTTTTAGGGGAATGGCTTAATGCCGGTTTCTTGCGCAAGTTCGTAAAGGACATTTTTTTTTGAAAAAGTATGCATTTAAATTCACTATGAGTGGAATAGATAGGGTTCTTGCCAGTTTTGCAGCATTTTAAATGGATGTTCCCCGTTTTCAAAGGGTGAATCAAGCATAATACGAAAAAAGGAATTTCTTTTATCAGTTCCTGATTCAACCAGACGAAAGCTTATATTCATAGAATGAGTGATATTTACTAATCTCTCTATTATGCAAATTTATGAGTCAGTTGAGATAGAATCTAGCGCAACAGCGTTATATTTTGTGGTTATAATATGCCTATTAGATATTTATGCATTATGCGAAACAATTGCGTTAATATGCATTACATTTACCAGTAGATTTGCATAATAAAAAATTCTACAGTGATAGTCATATGAAAGCATCGAAAAAAGATCATAGCAGTTAGCGTATTGTAAATGAGTGAAGTTATATATAATCATTCGCTTGTCCAGCTCTGCCCACATCCATGCAGCTATTTCGCCAAAGCAATTTCCCTTCATTTGCATATTCCATCCCGATAGTTGAAGATCCCGAGCATAAAAAGGCGCAATTCAGAACGAATTTAGGTCTTACCTGAACGAATTCTATATAAATGTGCTAAGCAGCAAATATTCTCCACAAGTATTTATTTTAATGATTGCTAATGAATGCTATGCATGCTTTTTTATTAGATCTTTGCCTTAAATTTAGTTTCACATCTAGTGGTGACCAGGATTTCGAGTGAAAGGTGTCGACAATTCGATGACTGAACTCATCATTTGCAATACGAATGAAAAAATAATATATACGAACGCTAGGAACTTTATTGTGTAGGTCTATTTCCCCTCAACCCATCTTCCAACTTCTGTCGCACCTTTCACCCTTTTTCTATCCCATTTTAAAGTCCGTACATGTGTTCTCTAACTATACATGACTAAGTAAGTGCATTCGTTTCTATCGATTACGTCGACTACTTTCGTTACCTTGCATATCTTATTTCTACATTTATCGTATATGAATGTATAAGTATTTTGTTGAATACCTTATATTTTCTATGTCTTTTGTTGCTACTTCCCTTTCATCATTTATATAGAAGTTGAATATGTTTGACGGTTGAGAACCAGTTAACTCAACTTTCTAGCTAAGAATGATTCAAATAATCGCAGTTTATTAGTTGGGAGGCTGATTGGCAATATATCTATGATCGAAAATATCTTATTTAAAGAAATCGGTTGTCATTTCTGCAGAAATTAAATTTCTGACGAATATTTCTTCCCTCCCTTTCTCCTTCTCTGTTAACAATTATTTATGTTTACACAATAATCGCTAAGCGGCACTATTAGTGGCGAATAAGGCGAATACGATAATATCGCAAATAGATTGCACGCTACCTATTTGTTCGTTTACTCACCTGCTTTTAGCACTAAGATTTCCTTTTGGCATAAAACATCTGCTCGATGATTGTTTAGACCGGAAAAGTTCCGCAAATTTTAGTAATTAAATACGTAAGCGTTTCAAGAATCCAACAACTCCAATTCATCGAGCATTAATTGAATTTTAAAGTAGATATATTTGCAGCTGATAGACTATAGGCAGCTGTATCCTCTCTTCTCTTTCACATAAAAGCCCATTAAAAGAAATCAATTTCCTCTCTATATTTGAACTTGAAAAAGAAGTTGTTGAAAAATTTTACTGCATCAATTTCATAGATAGTTCATATGCTGTGCAGCAGTTTTTTTTTTGTAAAATTTCTTCGGTTTCAATATTCTTTTGGACCCCGTATAAAACGTTCTTAATGTAGAGTTCTTACCGATCTTGTTTGCATGGTCGATGAGCCACTTGATGTTGCCAATTTTATTCGCATTTGATTTCGATCATGACCACTTTTGCCTTGTCTGTTTGAGTGTATGAGCGTATGTCTGTCTGTTTGTTAATTTCAACTTCTCTTTTGTCTCTTAATTTCTTATCTTGTCTTCTTTGTTCACTAATTTTTGCGAGCGGTCGGTTTTGTTAAAATGTGAATGCAATATTGAGTATGTTTCTTCATGTATTGGCGGTTGATTGGGAGTTTTTGTGATGGGTGCGGATTGCGAAAGCGCATATTGCCCCAAAATTATTCTGCTGATGCGCTTTCTAGTTCTTAATGAGTAGAACATGTTAGCATTGAAGCTATTCTATGCAATCAGGTTCATACCACAACTGATTTTTAACTAAATTTTATTATGAAGTTTACTTGACTTTCATAAATGTAGAGTTTTTCTAATTAATTTTGATTTTTATGATTTTCTCATGCGACTATTGGAAGCCCAATCGATACGCATATTAAAGTCATAGTGATTAGTAATGGAATAGGAAGCCTGGTTACCTTTCACTCAGCGAAGTGTAACTTAAAGCTAGGCAGTATATTAGCAGCGTATTTTAAACGATTTAATCCTATCTTAAAGAACAAGTAGTCCTCTAATTAAAAAAACCCACTATTTTCGATTCTTTTCAAAGTTCCAACTATCGTTGTTAAGCAGTTATATGGCATTTATTGGTGAGCTCTTATATTATAATCGGTCTTTCATCTGGTTAAGAAATTCTTTCGCAGTTTCTAACATTTGACTATTTTCCACACTCCTCTTTTTGCATTTGCCATTTTTTCATTATTGTCGCTAAATTAATAGTGTAATGTCACATTCACTCAATATAGCTAAGTATTAGTAAGTTTATATCTGAGTTCAGCTAAGTTTTAACGGAAATGCACAGGAAAGAAAATGACTAGGATTGATAGATTAAGCAGAACAAACACCGTTCGAATAGAGAAAATCAAGAATAATAAGCGGAAAATTGGCCAAGAGAGCCCGTATGATATGAGCATTTGCATTTCACTTAGTTCAAATTTAATTGATAAAAAACAGAAAGCAATGCGCTCTCATTTTAATTGATTCGATTGATCGCCCAAATTTTGCATAAAGCATCCATTTTTCTATTTACAAATCTAATCTAAAGTATATGCAAATTTTTTTTTAGCACTTTAAGTCGCCATAAATTCATGCAAATCAAAGAGGTTGGCGCATAATATGGCGTGATAGTCAGTCAGCACTAATTTTAACTTTAGATCCCCTCCTCTTCCCACTCGAAACAGACGCGTATATATGCAAAGTTGCCAAAAAGTACTTTTGCAAAATACATTAGCAAAAGGGCAGAAAAAGTGCCGCTAAACATTCGCTAACAATTGAATTTTTCCGTTCAATTTAAACTCATGAACGGATCTTCAAAATTCCGTTCAATTTAAACTCATGAACGGATCTTCAAATCCATTAGAGCAATTTATAGTTTTGTACCACATTTCTTCCATACGTTATTTCTCGATATTCAATAAAAAAAGTGTTATTTCATATAAAATATTTTAAATTTGTGAAAAAAATTCAAGCAAAATTTTTCTCGTTCATATTCCGTTCTATATGTCTCATTGAAAATAGTGTTGCGCTATAGGTACATATTTAAGTCGACGTTATGTAAACATAATGGATTTGCGGTAATTTGAGAATCGAATCTTCTCTTTGAAAGACACTAATGGATGAAAGCATCGAAATGACTATACTTATGTTAAGCACTCTCGATATTATCTTCCCGCTTGCGAGAAGAAAACCTAAAAGCTTTACGATTATTAGAGATCTTTTTCATTGCATTACTGTTTTTTTTTTGTTGATTGTTGTGAATTTGCATTAAAAGAGGTTCTTAGTAGATTTTAAAGTAAATCATTTTAGAAACGAATTATAAATTGTAATGTTATGCAAATTTTGAGCTAAAAAAATATGAGATGAGTAGTTTAGTGCATATTTGCCTATAGTTTACTAGTTTTTCAAAATAGCTGTTGCAAAGGGAGTAGCAAAATATATGTGGGTAGGATTTCGTTATTAATGCACCCATAAATACACCTAGTCAGTGATCTGTCTACGCCCATCCTTAGAACGCATTTGTTCTATCGCTTATTTCTTGATTATTCCATTTGAACACATTTCATCTATTGCCTTATTTCAAATATCTCACCTAATTGCTATATAATTTGAAATTCTTTTTCCTCATTTCAAATATTTCGTCTTTTATTTCATTTCGAATAGTTCGATCATTAGCTGTGAATTGTGTGCGCCTTAGCATGAGTGAATTAATTTCAGTTGAGCATGCATGCAATTACTGTCATTGTTGAGATGTGAAAGTGGCAAAATGAATCACTCTTTTTTCAATGGCACTCTCGAATATTCATCGAATAAACTTCACCTATAAATATTTTAAGTTGCAATACTCAACAGTTAGGTTTGATTTAGATCCTATAAATGTGTAAATGAATGAAAATCACCTAGTTAAATTAAAACCAATATTTAATAGACTTTCAACAATTTTTACTGATATTGATTGCTTTACGAAATTATTGTGGGGGGGTTTTTTTTGAATTGTGCAATTAATTCTAGAATAAATTTTATCAATCTGCGCATCCAGATCGTCTGCGTTTCTTGAATTCCGCTGAAAAAATGTTGAGAAAGGACTTCTCAGTTTCAAACATTTTTGAATGCTTAACATCTTATCGAATTCTGTTGACATCTCTTTTGATGAGTAATAGAGTTCGTATTGTTTCCTGTTGTCTTGCGTCTTCCTCTCTTGATTTATTAAATTCTCTCTATCGTTTCGTCAAAAAAGAAATAGTTGAGCATGTTATTCTTTCTTGAATACGATACTTACAGTACTTATTTGGGTTTGGATTCTTTCAAAAGATTATCCCTCTTTAACTAACTAGAACAATCTTTTACAATTGTGAAATCGCAGAAATCCCACTTTAAAATCTCGGTAGTTGAGGTTGGTAAAATTGTAGGTGATAAATGGGGGATAATTAAAAAGAAATGAGCCTAAAAAAGTTCCATAAATATTTCAGCACTTCGAAGTGCATGAAAATTGCTTTATTGCATGGAAGTTTTTTCTGAATATTTATCGAATTGCATGAAGCTCACATTTGGCATCATAGTGAATGGGGGAGGGAGGAGGGAGAGCCTAAAATAGGAGTTTATTTGCCCCTCTTCCTTACGAATCGAAAGAAAAACGAAAAAATATGATATTTATTTTTATGAAGTTATTTGAGGAGTGCTGTTAATTTAGTTAAGTTGAACATTACGAAAAGCTAATTTATGACTTATTCAACGATCACTATTAACAACATTCTTGAAAGTGAAAATTTGCCGAAACGTTTAGAAACGGAAGCATGGAGTAGAAGAAATTTTCGATGGATTCTCGATATATTTTTTAAAGCTTCAGCTTAAAAAGTTCAAAGCGCTAAGGAATTTTTTATATCTAAATATTTTCTTGAAATAATATTGATGCATCTAAAATTTATGTTCAACTTCTCTTGCTTTATTCCATCAAGTTGTTGCTTTTAATGGAGTTGTATTATTAAGCTGAAACTTTCAACGAACAGTGACAGTAGCTCAACAATATTCCAACTTACTTCGTTCATATTAATTCATTTAACGATTACTGGTGCATGAATCCTGGTAGTCGACAATCTGGAGTGAAGCGTAAATCCTTGTATTTTCGATATCCACTAAATGGATATTCGTTCCGCCAGTTGTTTTTACAGGTTTATAAAATGCCGCTTTAATGGATGCTCTCTATTCATATTAGAGCCTATTTTAGCTTTATCCAGTCTTTCTAGGCGAATTGTTCGATCGTTGCATAGAATGCGTTCGATTGTAGCAGTTGAGATTCCGAAGAATAGTGCATAGCCAATCGAAACGTTAGTGAAATACCCATTGTTGCGTTTGTTTAATTGCTGCAAAACGTTTGACATTTTAAAGAGTACTAGAAGAGCGCACAACAAGAATTCAATATGCTATACGTAAATTTGTTTACGAGAATAAATGGGTGCTATGGTGCTATACATCGATGATGGTCGTCATCGTAATCCGTTTGTGATTGTTGGCCGAGGTCAGCCGGGTAACTCAACCGGGAATTAACCATATATGAAATAACATCGAGCTCTCTAATCATCATGATGCATACGAATCTAATTTAACCATAGCTAGAGATTCATCTGCCCCTTCATTGAATTCTTGTTGTGCGTTTTTCTATCATAATTGTCGTTGTGGTTGACTCAAGTATATGGTGAATAGTATTGCAGCAAAAACTCATGTTAGCAATATTTGAATATGTCATTCGATGTATTTGTGCAGCTTTGTTTAGCGGTAATTTTTTCAAGGGCATTTCCGCGTTATAAACACATCGAAAATCATAGACAACGGTTTATAGCGGCTGCTTTTTGAGAGAATATTTGCGAATGAGATTGTTTATACTTGCATATATTCGCTATCTAAACATCGAGTCGAGGGCATACGCTATGCTTCTAAATCCATAATGCAACGTTTCCTGCAAGCGAGAATGCTTCCGTTTTGTGTATGCTCATTGATTTAGCGCTCTCTGTTATTTTCATAAATCAGCACGAAATAGCACAATGAAGCTATCGAAGCGGTACATAGGCAAAATCACCCCCTCCCTCCGCCCCTCTCCTCCAAAAAAAACTAGAGGAGTGCGGTTACAAGCTTTGAAACTTTCAAGGTTGTTCCCGCATCCAAAAGCTTAAAAATTTTTTAAAGCATTTCTTTCCAAATCTTTGAAATTTTCCATTAATTAAAATTCTCAGAAAAATTTGCATTGCCTTATGTTCGAAATTTCTATTATCTTCTTCTGAATGTCACATAGGTAAAGCGAAATATTCATAACAATTTTTATATAACTGACTAGCAAACGGCTTTGAGTGATGAATAATTTGAATATGTTTGGCTATATATTTAAGTTTTAGGAAGATCACTTTTAAAGAAGCAAGTAAGTTTAGGCAGCTTTATGGTTTCAAAGCGAGATTTGGGCCCTTTATTGACATTTTTTCCATCCTTAGACATTTTTTTCTGGCAAATGAGAAGCTAATTTGCATAACGCATTTTGTTTTCATAGATCATGTTTATACTTTAATAGGCCTTTCTTAGCTGATATATTGTTAGATATGGTTCAAGTTAGCGTTCAACTTGATATTTGCATTCTTAGACTACATCGACGTCAGTGAACATTGCGCAAATTATTCCGTTTAGTTGTCGGTTTCACTTGAATGAAATTAACTACGCTTTCGTCTCTACTTCTTTGTTCGGTTGTGTTCCTTCTTGGACTTTTTTTTCTAGCAGAATGCCATCATACATTGGAAGCATTTTTTCGTACTATTTTATTAAAACATTCACTTAAAAAATAAGCATATTTTTTGGAATCATCGCTTTTTATTAATAATGCAAGATTGTTATAAAGTTCGCTACCAAAGAGAACTTTTTATAGAGATAGCAGTTTTCAAAATCTAAAAGAATTAAAATTTTTTCGAGAAAGTTCCCAAAAATGTTCATATTCATACGAATTTGCGGTAAAAACAGTTACGAATTTATTTCTATTTCACAGTTGCTATTCATAGATGGCGTTGTACCCTTGAGTCAAGCATATAGGATTGATCAAATTGCTTCCATTTGATCTTCATCGGCAATTCTTAAACGATCAATAAATCGATTATGTAAATCCTTTGATGTCACCTAACAACTGCATGCATATTTGTTGGCTATGAACGCCAACTATCGTAGATGTTCTATGATCGAATGGTTGCAGTGGTTGCATACTACACCTCGCTGCGCTGATATTACGCCGTTTCATCATTTTCAAATTACTTCTATTTTACTTTTACGTGTATTAAATAGAATTTGTTTTTATTTTGCAATTGTTTTCTTAGTAGATACGAAAGTTTCATAGTTCGCTTCCGTTCTATAGGTAATCGTTATTGTGTTCACTTCTAACAAACCCAATAAATATTGCGAAAATACTATAGCTATTCGTTTAGAGTACTTTTAAGGTAATACTGAGGCTGCTTTTAACTAACGAAAAAAGCATTACTTTACGTTACGCTAAATGAACATAAAGTAGAAGTGCAAATTGGATAGGCATATTTGTGAGGTATTTAAATCGAATTAGAGATGCCTCATAAACCGGAACATTTTCGTACAGCCCTCTCTCCTCAGCAAATCGTTTCGCTGCACTCAGCGTTCCCCTCGATTGCGTTCCACTAGAGCGAGAGTGCTTGCTTGCACAGATCTCTGCTACCTTACAACCTTTCCAGTATGACTTTTTCCAACATTACTTTCCAGCTGCCTTACAATTTGTTGATCCCTATAAGAATAGGTGGCTTTTTCACCTTGACACCCCAAGAAGACCGCTTACCGAAACAATCATATAATGTCAAATCATGTAGGAGAGATACGAGAATTGGATGTAAAGGAGTATGATTGAGGAGCCCGTTTAGTAATAAAAGCGATAAATAAAATGCCCCTGAATCTTCCATCTTTCCTCCCTTATTAAACCCTTTTTACTGAATATTGAGTGACATGAAGGATGAAATTAGAAAGTTTATTGAATAACTTAAAGCCAGGGTTGCTATTGGATTGGATTTTGATTTGCTGATGAAAGGTGGTGTATTTATTTAAATTTATCAATGACAAGAATGTTGTTAGTATTATCTCCGCTCGCCCCCTCCCCCGCCCCCCCCCCTTCCCCCACCAACTTGCCGATGACTTTGGTGCATTTTCTTGATCTGGCATCTCTACCGAATAAATTCTTCTGTCTGATCTCCATGCTACATCGTAGTCACTGTCGAAGGATGAGAGTGTATAGGATCGTTAGGGTTGTCAAAGAGGAAAACACTAGACGCTGAAATAGGCTCAGGTGATTTGTACCTACAGAATGCATCAAACGCTTCCACCTTCACGGCATCCTTGGCTACTTCGATCGTAGCATAACGCGAAATTCGCTGTTTATTTTTATGAAAAATATAACAACAATTTTGCTTAAAAGCGGGAAATAAGCATAAAACATTACGAAATTAGCCTTAAGAGGATCGAAATAAACCAACCTACCACTAACAAGAAACCATTATGTCAATTCTGCGCATAGGTTATTAGTGCCTTATAATATCTACAAAGTTAGAATTGTTGTAGTAATAAATAGTATTACCTGAAAAGTTAGCCTTCCACGCGTATTATAAAATATATGTTAAGATTGTAGTGAAAAGGTTGCTGAACACCAACGTAGATTGACCATGTTAAGATATAGTTTGCATTTTATTATTTCATACTGTTATTATAAACTTACTAAAGAGCAGCTGCTGTTTTCAATAACTTTCGTGTTTATTTCTCATGGCCTTGCTAGTTACATTTCGGTTTTCGAGTAAATTAACCTCATGTTGAAACACAAATAGGAGCTTACGAATCTCATATGGTTTAGCTCTTCGTCGCGGCGATCTTCCCTCCTATCTTCTGTAGCGGGTAAACATTCATTTACCGTTGCAGTTTTCGACCATTTTCGTTTCTTTCATTAGAGATCTAATTATCAGCGATAGTGCAGACTGGTAGTGATATGATAAGACTATTGGATCCCATGATTTTTCAGCACTTACCTCGTTAGGAAATTTTTTAGTTAAACTTCATGAATCTCCTGTAGTAATATATTTTCATCAAGTTGTATAGTTGTTTATTCTAATATTGTTGAACGTTGAGGAATGTTCACTCAAAACGCTATTCACTTCAGTGATCATTACGACGTCGTAGAGAGAGCTAATTTTGCATAAAGACCCCCATGCTTGGCAAATGAAGTTATGTAACGCTGTGTGCATTGTAGCTTCACTTCACAAATCCTCGTCAACGTTGTACTAGTGATATTTCCTATTTTCGCGTATTCTACTTTTCAGCTATTAACTTACTGACTTCATTTGGACTGATTGATCTAATCCTATTCAATGTGAGTGATCATTTCTGATTGATTGATCGATCACGTCGGATGTGATGCCATAGTTTTCACTCATTCTTCCCTTTTATCATTATAGGCCTAATCTCTACTGATGAAATTTGAGAAAACCTTATTTTTTCTAAAAATCTCTTAGTTGTGAACGAGCTTAATAGTTGAATGAATTTTAAATCGTTGAAGATAGCTAGCGTAATTTAGATATCGACTAGATCAATAGAGTTGTGACAGTAATGTTAATTAAACTTTGCATGCCTTAGTGGTGATGATCGCGATTATTAATAAAATTCACTTTTGATCCAAGTTGAAATCTTTTGGAATTTTTTGCAAAATTTTTTGGGTATTACTAAAATTCACATCTTTTCCAAATCTGATTTTCCTAAAATCTTAGTAATTCGCACTCCTTATTCACTGAAATTTATTTTTTCGAGAAATGTTTTTTAACGGCAGTAAAATTTTTTGAGGCAGTAGTCAACCATCTATCCCTTGTGGTGGAAATATCATTGCAGTATACCAGTACTGAAATTTTTGTAGAGTAAATTATTATTCCTCAGTCACTGAGATTCGAATTTGTTGAACAAATTTAAAAAATCCTAATTCAAAGTAAGTCCAGGTTTTTTATTTTACCATTTTAGAAAAATTTTTCAGGAAACACTTTCCAGCTTCAAAAAAATTTCCTCTATATTGAGTTTTTTCACTTCATAGCGCATCTTAAAATACGAAAATTTTCAGCAAACAAAATAATTTATCGACTAATATATTCTCAAAAAATTTCATCTCTAATTAAGCGAAAATCAACTGAAAGAACGAAAGAAGATATTCGTATTTATAAGTTTTTGCTCACTTCAACTCAGAAATGATACGGTTGAAATTTTTATGGGTTTGTTCGAAAATTTAAATATGCTTTTCGAATTTAAATGCTACAATATAATAGCATATACTGCTGCTGTAGCATAGTTTGACACCGATCAAAAGCGCTTATATTTTAGATGGAAAGAGTTCTTAACAGATTTTGTTTAATCTTTCTTAGCTTTTAATAATTTCATCAAGACAGCCCTCAGCAGGTGCAATTATCTTTCTTTGCAGTTATCTTTTTTATTGGAAACGAAGGTTTATCAGTGATGTAAAAGTAGTTCAAAGCTGAATTTTTCTTCAACTATGAAAGATTTCGTGAAAGGGGTGAGCATGAAAGGTCGCTAAAGAAGAAAGAGGGAATGCAAAGGGGTAGGTAGCTATCGCTCGAGGTCACACTACAATGCATCGCAAATGCGTGCGCATTGCACACAAAATGAATGACACTAGACCACATTGCTAAATTATGCAGGTCATATTGCCTTGAATTTAGCGCTAATCTTCTTCAACTTAATCAAACGTCCTTTATCTCGGAAGTGAAACGTTGTTGAATGAGATTATTTTGATAGGGGAGCCATCCACCTGCTTCCCCGTCTAAGATTGAAAATTAGAGCATTTCGAGCTCAGTTTTGCTATAAGATCAATAACCTGCTCCATTATGAAGATTAATAATAGCTTTGCGGTGAATTTAGACCTCAACATTATGTTCTCATTGACCTTAACTATAAATCTAATCAGATTAAGCGAAAGTCTAAAAGAAATCGGAATATTTTTTTAGTTATTTTAGATATAAGTGAAGTTGTTTGCATTACATTTAACACTGATTTGACTTACGCCTCGCGTCATTGCACTAACAACTCGCCACATCGGTTGATGCATTATTTATTATGCGTTTTAGATTTTTTTTTTTTTTTGAAGCGATGCTGCATATTTGCGTATATATGTATATGCCTAAACTCAGACCCACGCGCCTTCAAACCCAACTTCGGGTACACTGAAGCTAGAGCTATAAACTTGATCACTATAATACACCTATAGAATGATCTAATTATGCGATGATTTTTGTTTGATCCTTCAATTTCAGAACTGCTTATGATTTCTTAAACATATTGAGAAAATTACATTCTTTTCCACTGATCGAATTTCAATGTCACTTCGATCGGCTCACAAAAAAGACGATTTCTTTCATAAAAGAATTCTCTCGGTTTCTAAATCCATCAAATTTAAAGTTATTGTGTCAAATCCTTTATTTCAACCTGAAATTGATTGGTCAGATAAGGGGAGTGCAAAATTTGTAACCTGAAATTGGTTTGTCAAATAAGGGGATGCAAAAGTGAATATCGGTACACCTTCGTTAGCATGTTTCCATTTATTTCTTGAGGATCTTCTCGTAATATTCACACAAATTTTAATTTACTTAAGAACGTTCGAATTAGACGCTGTTTTTCCTTTGTTCATCATTTAGGATTTCTCAAATTCTTTTTTGGAGTACAATATTTGATGGAAGTTTCTTTGCGGAACTTTAAACAATTTGATTTTCTCCTCATATATTTATATATGTATATATGTAATTATTTATTTATTTATTTATATATTTATATGTTATTATATGTATCGTTAAGTTTACAAAAAAAATTTATTTGCCCGGCACGATCATACGTTGAATGATCGTGTCGGACAGAAGCATTGTCAAATAGAGATGCAGATGCGCATAAAATAAAATATAGGTTTCCTTTGCTATAATACATTTCCAAAAATTACTTAAATACATATTAAAATGGCGCAGAGGCTTTACGTGAATATTTGTTATTTTAATGTGATGATGCATTTTTGACGCGCATTTATTTTAGTGCAAAAAGAGCTGCCTTTATGCAATAAATGAAGTTGTTGGATCTATTACGACGAATAAGAAACTCTCGTTGATAATATGCAATATAAAATACGATGACAAACATGTGCATTTCCTGAAAGTATTTTCTATAAGTGCATAAAGTTTGCCCAAATAAAACCATTGTGAAACTTCACGCATACGCGAAAATAGTTAATTCAATTTCCTACAACTATTGAATCAATTTGCCCTTTATTTACTGGCTAAGAATCTCTCCACAAAGCTTTACTAGCGGCAAACCTACAAATAGAAGAAGGAGGGGAAGATGAAAAGAAGCATTAAAGAGGTACAAAGAGTGGATGGATCGCTTTTTTTGAGTTGACATTTTTTCTTAGGTCAACCTTTTCATTAATATCATATCTTCAAGCAGTTGTCGCGTGTTCCTTTACAAAGCAGATCAAATTTCAGAGCGAGTGCAGTATCTTTTTCTTCATATTTCTCTTCAGTTTAGAATTTTCTCATGCAAAAATATTTCTTCCATATTAACGCAACATAAATTCATCGATAAAATTTTCATAAACTGTCCCGAATGCAACGTAAGAATAGCGCATAAAATTGCCACATCGACGTTGCTTAACTTATAAGTGGAAATTCTAGTCAAGAATTTAACATCACTAATCACAGCATAAATTATAACGATTGGTAGTTGAGCACTACGACGTGAAAAGATGAAAACTATTCTGTTCTAAGGTTTCTTTCTTTTTTTCTGCTTTTTTTCATTTCTTCGAATCATTTGTTCGAATATTTGATATTTATTTTAATTACAGCGAAAAGCACTTCAAAAAATTGATATTTGCTTAAATTGCTCAATCGATTTAACTTTTTTCATCCCGATCTTAAGCATTTAGTAATCAAATTTCTCAACGAAATCGACGAATATCTTATATTAGAATTTGAAAATGAGTCTTCAGTGAGCACACGATCTAGTTAATTATTGGCGAGGAATATTTGCATTTGCAGTGAGTATAGGCGAGAGAGCTCCGCTGCTTTCCCCAATATCAATTTTCTCGACATAAACGTCGTGGCGCTATTTTCTTGTTCGGTTAGTTTACTAATTAATAGTGAACCCCATTAGCTAACATCACCTATGCTTATCTTTCATTGGCTTCATCTATGGCCTCTTGAATCTACCCAACATTGTATATAATCTCCTAGAGATTTATGCTTTATTAACAAAGTTGGAAAGGTTTTTAATGGTAAAATAATGATTCGATAACACGTTTATTATGAACTATGATCGTTTAATAGCGGCATGTCATTGAGGGCATATAGGGTAATCTAGGTGGCAGTTTAAGAATGCGGAAATTCGAAATCCTCAGTCACTATATATCAACATCGTAAACTCCTTGGAGCATGTGATGATTAGAATTACATGGTATGCCTCACTGCGTCCTTTAAAAATACCCAATATTTACTAAGAGATATTAAACAGTGAACGCAACGCTTGAGGTTTTATTAAATAGCATTGAATTTTTAGTTTCTTAGATGGTTGCTATCGTTCTCAATTGGAAGCCGATTACCATAAATTTAATTGTTTAGTGAAATGATAAAATTATTGCAATAGTGTTTATGATTGAGCAAGGAGTTTCCTCATCTGCTCCTCTTTCATTGACTCATTTTTACATTTCAAAATGATTTCATAGTCATTCAAAGATGTTCCAATAATTGTTTTTTCTGGTTCTGGTTATAGCTTTCATCTTTTCCGGTTTTAATTATAGTTTTCACCTTTTCCGGTTTTACTTATGATTTTCATCTTTTCCGATTTTGCTTATAATCTCCATCTTTTTCGTGCGTCTTTAGTCTTCAACGTTTTTCTAGATGCTCCTATATTTTATTTGCTATTCGCACAACTCAACGATTGATGATAATTTGTGTTGATCGCCAAAATTGAAATTTTATTAGATATTTTTTTGCTAATCGATGAATGCCATTATGCAAAGCAAATCTCTCATGACATTTGTTATATTTGGCATTCAGTTCTCATATAGAGCAGTTTTTATGTTATATCGTATAGAGATGTTCCTTGCTTCGAGAGCAGTTTTTTTTTTTTTCACTGGCTGAAAACCCTTTCCAGTTGAGATTAAGGTCAACCTTTCCACAAGGTTTTTGCAAATTTGCGTTTTCAAAGTGCAGCCTAGCGAGTAACGGCATATCCGCATGTGTCAGTTTTTTGCTTGAGCGATATTAGCAACTCGGTAGCATTACCCTACGTTACCGGTGATACCGGTGTGTTGCCTACACCATAAGATAGTCGCACTAAGCATCAAATTAGTCTATCAGCTTCGAAGAAGTTTTAGACAGTTATTGACACTCAAATGTTTCAAGAAATGTGTGTATTTCACATTAGCTGATCATTTTTTATAATCGACCCGGTTGATGCAAATGGAAAAGTCCATTGCATGAGCTGGTAATATATGCTTTTACAGTTTCGCTTATCGTATTAACCAGCTTCATAAATGGGATCGCTATAAAATGCCATTCGATAGAGTGAAAAGGATGCATATAAATTTTGCCACCTTCAAGTGCCTGCAACCTGCCAAATTGGATTTTCCAAACATGTAAATATACATCTACGCAAAAGCTGTGGATAGGCACA
The DNA here is from genome assembly GCA_006503575.1 of Baylisascaris schroederi. Classification (NCBI taxonomy): domain Eukaryota; kingdom Metazoa; phylum Nematoda; class Chromadorea; order Rhabditida; family Ascarididae; genus Baylisascaris; species Baylisascaris schroederi. The sequence goes on along the minus strand of QEWY01001008.1, from coordinate 125,508 downwards.
AATGCGTTTGAAAATTCGCAAATGCACCATTGCAAGAGCACTCAAAAATAAATCGTTTGACAAAAGGCTTTTCAACAGTCACTTCAATCAAATTAGGAATATCTTGTTACGCCTGTTCAGTAATTTTTTAACAGTTTGTGAAATTGTTTGGTCGATCAGGTTGCAAAAAGTTTTGTCACCGGGCCGTTTGGCACATTTTTGCCCTCAGTTTATGGAAGCATAAACTTTATTTTTCTTTGGTGGTACTTGGAAATTTATCAAAGGAGAAATAGTGAATCTTCAGAAAGTGCACATTCTGAAAACATGCAGTATTTGAACGTATAATGTAGATTGGTAATAGGTTGGACTTTTAGCCGCATTTTTTCGCAGGGAAGTGCAGAGTGAAATTGTCTGTAGTCTCGCAAGGACAATAAATGACTCCTGCCACACTATAAATCTGGGGACGGCGGGCAGAATCGTTTTCAACCCGAGGTGGGATGCATACAGACCATCGCAACGATCGATGCGGGATAAGCAACTATTTATGGTTTGGTGTGTGCACAATCGTTCTTGTTTTTACAAGGGTACCTTTGACCCGAGGGTATCGCAAAACCGCGTCTGCGCATAAACGGCAACGGCAAGGCCACTTCAACTGGATAGAAAGGCAAGCAATTGTTGAGTAATGCAATACTAGGAGCGGGCGTTCCAACATTTAAACTGTGCGAATACATGCTATATGCTATATTGCTATACCATTAGGCATGTCATACATGTTGGCAATTGGTATGCTCTGAAGGTTTCTTCTAGAACTTTTAAAACACCATTTTTCAGGTTCACATTCTTTGAAGTCTAGGATTCTGCAAGTGCGAGAGTGCGGATTTCACAGAGGCACCGCCCATCTAGATTCTTATCGCTCATTCATCGTATTTGCATTGTACGTGCTCCGCCCACTTCGTCAGTTTACTATCAAGAAGAGTCTGACGTTTTGAGGGATCACCGAATACAACTAGGCAGCCTAATCATGCTACACCTATTAACGATCGCTATCTTATCGCTTATTCATATCGCTGTTGGTGCAATGCCGAAATATCAACGCTTCTTCGTTAGTACAAGGTTAGAGCTGTCAGTTTGTTTTTCATTTTTGAAAAATTTAATTCTATTATTCATTTCCGTTTCAGTGAAATTTCTTTATTCAAATTAGTTCTATGTTTTTTTCAGAATTTAAGCATTAAAGCTATTTTTTCTGAAAGTTCAATGTTGATTCCTCAGGCAGTACTCGTTGATTTTGCCATTTCATCGAGTATCTATTTTAAAATTTTTTGAGAAAGCTTATGTGTATGACTTTTTTAAGTCATTGACACATCATTATTTCATCATCATCCAGCCACCTCATCTTCCACTTTCTATACTTCTTCCTCAAAATTAGATCAGAACTTTTTGGCTTGGTTACTTTTACCCTAGCAAAGGTAGCGAATACAAACGATCCTGACGGGACAACAGTTACAAAATGTTTAAATTTCGTTTACATTTCTACTAATATTTTTTTATTATTGCCGCAGGTTCAATTTTAATTCTTCCCAATCACATCTATATCTCTCGTAAGCAACTATGAAGTTGTTGCTATATTATAATTGTTGGCTAGCTTATTGCTGCAAAAAAACGTAATGCTATATTTGCATAATTTATTGCAAAAAGAATATCGCATTATGTTCTCAAAAGGAATTTAAATGTCGATAATATTTAAGTATGAATTGTTATTACCGGTTTCAACGTTGCTTCTGCAGAAAATGCTTGTTAATTTCACTATTTAGTTGTATATATTTCAAAAATTTTTATGAAAAGTTTTACGCATGACTTTGTTTTACGATTAATACGTCATAATCCCTATTATTCGTAATGTATACACTGAGTTATTACGCTATTCTGCATGAAAACTCTTTCAATTTCTCGTATTTGAGTGCAACTTTATCCAGAAATTTATTTTGATATAGTCGTTTTCGAAGTAGATAACAAGTAAATAGCACATTGATTTCGCTACTTCATAAGATCATATAGATTCTTAATTCAAAATAATAGGCTGAAAATTCTTAAAGCTGAAGTTGATTCAATTTGACTTAAAAAATTTTCCTTTTTATCATTTGTTTCTAATGGATCTTGAGGTTTTTTAATCCTGTTTTCTGGATGCACTTAGTATGTTGCATATTGTTTCCGAGATTTTCGTAAACAAATTAATCCACAGTCTGTCATGGATTGCATTGAGCATCTTTTTCGGGAGTAGTAATGGTGTAATTTTTTCACCTTCGCTTTATGCAATAATTCCAAATTATTCAATGAATGTATCGGTTCTCTTAATTAGATATTTGATCCAAAAAAAACGAAGAGAAGCAACATGGGCATTATTCAAGGTGCTGTTTAGGGTACACACCTTTAAAATTAATTTCATAAACCATAAATTTTGCTTCATTGCCAGGCTTTTATCTAACAACGCTCTCTGACATCAAAGATAGATTGATGCCATTGAAACGTCGAGCACCTGCCGCGAGAAAAGTATTTGTACCAGGCATTATTCACCACCATTTTCTCATGATCGTTGCCAATTGAGCTAAAAACCACAAATAGATTTTGAAAAATTCATAACGAATATAATATTTTAAAAATTTTAGTCATGAGCCAACATTCGCTTAAATTTGCCTTGAAAATTGTAGCTTTGGAGCTTGCGAAGAACTCATTTATGCACGAGACGAATTCAATAAAAATCCTACCAAAAAGTATAGTATCGTTGCAATTTCGCATCGAAAGTGATCAATTTCCGCTGAAGAAACATTCGAAATAAAATTCTATTTAAATCTGTTGTTATCGTTTTCTGATGATTCGTTCACTTCGGTATATAAGGCAAATAAGTAGGGAACAAAAGATTTTATTTTTATGCACTTTTGCAAATTTGATTTATTAGAAAAGATGCTGTGTCATTGCGTATATATGTTCATACGTCTGTCTGTCTGTCTGATTGTATGTATGTTTTATGAAATTATAAGAGGAGATATGCTAGAGACGTTGTAGCGATATCTGTTCAATAAAACGCACATCATAAGATGATGTTCTCTTCGATCCCATATTGCAAGTCCGTCGGCAATTCCTGGAGAAGTTGTGAACAGTTGGAAGTACCAGAAAATTTATAAGCATTTTGCATAGGTGAGAGCCTAATCATATATCGGTTAGGTAAGAGAGAGATGAAACTTTTGTCTAAAATTTATATAAATGGTCAGGTCAATTACAATGTAAAGGCATTATTCTGCATATTTCGATTTTTTTAAACAGTTAAATTACAAGTTGTTATTGAAAAGAACGGTGCAACATATGTTCTCAGTACTTGTGGTATGAACGCCGTCCGGTATTTTTAAGTCGGGAATGGCAGTAACTAGAGATCCAAGTTTTCATAGGTGCAGTGTGCACTATGAATTCAAACTAATTCGTTCATTTCTGGAAGAGCGACAAGCTTTTAGATGTGGCTGGAGATTTGCATACAGTTTACGGTCAGACAAGTCGCATTTAAACCATGTTGATTTTCAATATTATGGCCATTAGTGTCGAAGAAAATTGGTTTTTTGCGGATGACATTTGCTAGCGCGGTGATCAGCTAGAAAACATTTGATTCGTGAAAATTAGAATATTTGCAGAGCGATAAACTTTGTTGATGCTACGAAACATGGCTTCCGAGTGGTACTGATGGATGCATTCTTAGATGGGTATCTTTCTCCAACGCAAATACCTACCGTTTTCATATCTGCACTTCCTCTCAGACCCGATGAGCCACCCTTCACGAAAGTATTCTACCCGGATAATATTCGTGATGACAAACAGGTTAGTCTTGCATCACGTCTTACCAAGCCTTGAAACCCTTGAGGGGAATATTGCTCAGAGAGAAATGAACGTAGTGTGCTATCCTCAACAAATTTAAAACAAACTGTTGAAGTAATTCGAGTTTTCCAACTGGACTGCCGAAATAGTTCAATATTTGTTTCTTATAACTGTATCAACGCAGTGCTGTAGAAGATATACCTGAAACATAACAGTATTCTTGCAATGATATGGAATGGGACACAGCACTGGCTTTGTAACTAAATGTCAAACTAGTACAATACAAGCTTAGGCTTCAATGCGCGCGCACACATCCTCCCACGGCCCAGCCTTTTCCAAGGTCACGCCAAGCGGCTCTCTCGAAAACGCATCAAAATTGTTGCATCCGGAACAGAGATACGATTGATAACACGCGTAGCACCAAGTGTGGCGACAGCGCGTGCGCGTACTCAGTCCGCGCTGCACCGTACAGTTATTTGCACCCCGTTCATATAACGCACTACACAGCAGGCGGAGTCCTGCACAACACACTCGCGGCTCTGGCGCTCGCAAAGACACTAGGTGAAGAACTACATAGTGTATTCGCGCCTTCGGTACTCAATAAATCCCTACCAGTGAGAACATGGGGATGCGCCCCTCTCTACTCAACACAAGGTAAGCTGCTGCTTCCCCAACGCCCTCCCTTCCCCACAAACACACTACATACACGTGACACCAACGTAGAAACATACACCACACACACGCACACACACACCACGCGCGCACACGTGCCACCACGTTCCACACACCACACATCATGCACCACACCGCATACACCTTACACGGCACAAACAGACAAACACACGGGCACACACGGACACAGATGCATACACACAGCCACCGAACATACAGACGCAGACACAAACAGACATAGGCACACAGACACAAACAGACACAAACACAGACGCACGCACAGACACAGATACATAGATACATACAGACACACGCAGACACAGACACAAATAAATACAGACCGACACACACAGTAGGCTTAAGCTCGGACCTGAGCCTAGGCCTAAGCCTAAGCATAAGCCTAGCTCCAAGCCCAAACCGCGTTCGGGTTTGGGTCCAGGTTCGCGTTCGGGTGCTGGTTTGGGCTTAGATTTGAGTTTGGTTTGGGCTCGGGTCCGGGTGCCGGTTCTGGTTAGGGTTTGGGTCCGGGTCCGGATTTGAGTTTGGGTTTGGGCTGGGTTCAGGTTTGGTCAGGTTCAGGTTTAGACTTAGCCTTAGGCTCAGGCCTGGCTTAGGCTTAGGCTCAGGCTTGAGCTTAGGCTTGGGCCATAGCCGAAACCTAAGCCTAGTCCTAAGTCCCTGAGCCTAAGCCAAAGGCTTGCCTAAGCCTAAGCCTAAACGTAAGCACAAGACCATGTCTAGGCCAGAAGCAAGGCATGAACGTGAGCCAAAGCGTAAGCCTTAGCCTATGCTCTAAGACCGAGCCGCGTTCGCGTCCGGACTGGCGTTGGTATCCGGGATTGGGTCCGGGTTCGCGCGCGGTTTGGGCTTGGGTCTGGTTTGGGTTTGGCCTGGGTTTGTTCTGGTTTTGCCTCAGGTTCAGACATAGGCTTAGGCTTAGGCGTAGGCTTGGCTTAGGCTTAGTGTAGGCTTAAGCTTAGGCTAAGGTACGCGGATTCGCCAGTTCGTGCAGGTTTGCGAAGTTCGTCCTGGTTCGGCCTGCGTGTATCTGTATGCGTCCATCTCCGCGCAGATCGCATGCGCGAACACAGAGACATAACTCATGCAAACTTTGCGAACTTGCGCAAACTCTGCGAATCCGCGTGAACCGATCCTGCCAAGACCCTGCAAACGAGCACAAACACCGCGGATTACCACGAACTTTGCAAAAGCGTACCAACATAGCGAACCGGTACGGATACTGCGAGCCAGCATGAAATTTGCGAAAGGGCACCAACATTGCGAACCGGCACGAATATTGCGACCCGGCATGAACTTTGCAAAAGGGTCACGCGGGTTCGAAGTGTCTACAGATTTTGCGCAGGTTCGCGGTGATAGCAAAGTTTGCGCATGCTCGCAATCATTCGCGCAGGTTCCCAGAGTTCGCGAAGCTTGCGCAGGTTCGCATTGTTCACAAAGTTTGCGTAGGTTTGCAGTGTTTGCAAAGTTGACACAGGTTCGCAGTGTTCGCAAAGTGCGCGCAAGTTTGAAACGTTCGCAAATTTTGCGTAGGCTCGCAATATTCGCAATACCACGCAGGTTCGCAGTCGTCGGCGAAGGTTTGCGGTCATTCGCGCAGGTACGCAGCGTTCGCAAAGCTCGTGCAATTCGCGGTTGTTCGCGCAGGTTCGCGAGGCTGTCAAAGTCTGCACAGGTTCGCCGCGTTCACAAAGCTCACGCAGGTTGCCACTGTTCGCAAAGTCCGCGATGGTTCACTTTGTCTGAAAAGTTCGCGCGGGTTCGCAGTGTTTGGAAAGCTTGCGCATATTCGCAGTGTTCGCAAAGTTGATGCAGGTTCGCACTGTCCACAGATTTTCCGCAAGTTCGCAGTGTTCGCAGCGTTTGCGCAGTTTCGTAGCCTTCGCAAATTTGCAGCAGGTTTGCAGTGTTCGCAGTCATTCGCGCAGGTTCGCAGAGTTCGCAAAGCTTGCGCAGGTTCACATTGCTCACAAAGTCTGCTCAGGTTTGCACTGTTCGCAAAGTTTGCGTAGGTTTGCAGTGTTCGCAAAGTTCGCACAATCTCCCAGTGTTCGTAAATATCACGCAGCTTTGTAGAGGGTACCAACATTCCGAACCGGCGCGAATACTGCGACCAAGCATGAACTTTGCAAAGAGCACAAGCATTGCAAACCATTACGAATGCTGCGAACCAGCACGAGCTTCGATAAAGGGTACCAACATTGCGAACCGGTACGAATACTGCGAACCAGCATGAACTTCGCAGAAGGATCACGCAGGTTCGAAGCGTCCACAGATTTTGCGCGGGTCCGCAGTGTCAGCACAGTTTGCGCATGTTCGCAGTGTTCGCAAAGTTGACGCAGGTTCGCACTGTCCACACATTTTCCGCAACTTCGCAGTGTTCGCAGCGTTTGCGCAGTTTCGCAGAGTTCGCAAATTTGAAGCAGCTTCGCGGTGTTCGCAGTCATTCGCGCAGGTTCGCAGTGTTTGCGAAGTCTGCGTAGGTTGCAGTGTTTACAATGTTCGCACAAGTTGCAGTGTTCGCAAATATTGCGCAGTTTCGCAGTGTTTGCGAAGTGCGCGCAAGTTTGGAACGTTCGCAAAGGTTGCGAAGGTTCGCAGTGTTCGCAGCGTTTGCGCAGCTTCGCAGAGTTCGCCAGGTTTTCTCAGGTTCGCACTGTTCGCCAGTTTGAAGAAAGTTCGCAGTGTTTGCAAATATCACGCGGGTTTCCACTCTTCGCAAAGTCTGAGTAGGTTCGCAGTGTTCGCAAAGTTCACGCAGATTCGCGCTGTCCTCAAATTTGAAGCAGGTCCGCCGTGTTTGCAAAGTTCGCACAATTTCCCCCAATGTTCGTGAATATTACGCAGTTTCGTAGAGGGATACCAACATTGCGAACAGGTATGAACACTGCGAACCGGCATGAACTTTGCAAAAGGGTACGAACATTGTGAACAGGTACGGATACTGCGAACCAGCACGAACTTTGCAAAAGAGTACCAACATTGCGAACCGGTACGAATACTGCGAACCAGCATGAACTTTGCAAAAGGGGTACGAACATTGCGAACCGGTACGAATACTGCGAACCAGCATGAACTTTGCAAAAGGGTACCAACATTGCGAACCGGTACGAATACTGCGAACCAGCATGAACTTTGCAAAAGGGTACCAACATTGCGAACCGGTACGAATACTGCGAACCAGCATGAACTTTGCAAAAGGGTACCAACATTGCGAACCGGTACGAATACTGCGAACCAGCATGAACTTTGCAAAAGGGTACCAACATTGCGAACCGGTACGAATACTGCGAACCAGCATGAACTTTGCAAAAGGGTACCAACATTGCGAACCGGTACGAATACTGCGAACCAGCATGAACTTTGCAAAAGGGTACCAACATTGCGAACCGGTACGAATACTGCGAACCAGCATGAACTTTGCAAAAGGGTACCAACATTGCGAACCGGTACGAATACTGCGAACCAGCATGAACTTTGCAAAAGGGTACCAACATTGCGAACCGGTACGAATACTGCGAACCAGCATGAACTTTGCAAAAGGGTACCAACATTGCGAACCGGTACGAATACTGCGAACCAGCATGAACTTTGCAAAAGGGTACCAACATTGCGAACCGGTACGAATACTGCGAACCAGCATGAACTTTGCAAAAGGGTACCAACATTGCGAACCGGTACGAATACTGCGAACCAGCATGAACTTTGCAAAAGGGTACCAACATTGCGAACCGGTACGAATACTGCGAACCAGCATGAACTTTGCAAAAGGGTACCAACATTGCGAACCGGTACGAATACTGCGAACCAGCATGAACTTTGCAAAAGGGTACCAACATTGCGAACCGGTACGAATACTGCGAACCAGCATGAACTTTGCAAAAGGGTACCAACATTGCGAACCGGTACGAATACTGCGAACCAGCATGAACTTTGCAAAAGGGTACCAACATTGCGAACCGGTACGAATACTGCGAACCAGCATGAACTTTGCAAAAGGGTACCAACATTGCGAACCGGTACGAATACTGCGAACCAGCATGAACTTTGCAAAAGGGTACCAACATTGCGAACCGGTACGAATACTGCGAACCAGCATGAACTTTGCAAAAGGGTACCAACATTGCGAACCGGTACGAATACTGCGAACCAGCATGAACTTTGCAAAAGGGTACCAACATTGCGAACCGGTACGAATACTGCGAACCAGCATGAACTCTGCAAATAATAGAAAAGTTCGATTATTAGTATTGCAATCAAGTAGTCTGATCAGAAATTCAAAGTGAAACTTGAACTTTGCCTTTGAAACTTTATCGTTCTAGGTGAATCTGTCGGATTTACGTGAGCGTTCGTGGTATTATGTTTGCGTTGAATGGGAAAATTTCAACCGACATAACGAATCGACAGGTACCGATTGCCGAATGCTACGAACATTAGATCGGTTTGGTAAAAATGCAGATACAACGGTTACTGATATTGAAATTATTGATATTGGATCTACAACGATGAGGTTTCGTGTTCGCTCTCTAGTGGATTTTCCCATGAGGTAAACGATACTTTTTTTTTATAACATTAACCTTAGCACATAAATTATGAAATGTGAGTAAACTTTGGGGATATGAGCAGAGATCATGACGCCACTGATGGTAAGAATAAAGGCACCGTTCGAAATTGAAATTGAAAAAATGTATTGAAATTCCTTCATCTTGAAATTAAAAATTTGAACTGAGAATAAAGAAGTTTAAGAATTTGAAATATGTGGATTTAAAGCCGTCTTTTTTCTTTAGAATTCCTCGTCAAAATTATCATATGATGATAGAAAGAAAAACGTTGGGTTTTAATTCAGATTTTCATCAATTTCTTGCAATATAAATATCAGCAGTCTTGCAGAATTGATTCAGAATAATTTTTTATTTTAAATACTTGGTTTTTCTACCTCTGGGGCAACATAAAATAATCAACGATGAATTTCATGAGAATAAACTAGATAAGTGAAATCCTCGAATAGTCTGTAAGATACCATTAAAATGCTGATATTTACTGACAGCTTTTGATAACATTCGATAGGCGGTTAAAATCAGACCAAAAGATTTGTAAGTTGCATTTTTAATATTCCTAATGCTTTAAGTCAAACTCTGCATAGTTCGAAGTTTCCAAATTCACTGATAAATACTTTAATTATTAAATGATAGCATAAATTTAGCACACTATCCGATAGTCCCCCATAGTAGCCCCCGTAGTAAGAAAATTCTGTCTGAAATTTTCAGAGAAAAATACGCTTGCCTTATTATTTTTCCTTTCACCCATCGCTTCTCCAAAAACTTTTTTTTTACATAGGAAGATTTTAAAAAGTTATTTTCCTATGTCTGCCGCTTTGTTCACTATTATTCAAAAAAAAAAAAAGAAATTTTCGGTGCAATTCAAATAAGCGTCGGTGAAAACCTTCTCAATTATTCGTGTATATAATCGAAATTAGACAATACTTATCATTCTTTGCAGGCTTACTGCATCATTACAAGGTGGTTCAGGTCCGTTGGTGTCTTCTCAAGTGTTCAACTATCGTGAATCCAGTGATCTGGAAGTAATGTTTTCTTTATTGAAAACGTCGACTATGGGAAATTTTGCCTCCTCGAAGAGTCATTGGTCACTAGCTATACCGCAATGGGAAGGCTCGTTGCTGGAATAAATATTGAAAAATGCTATTTTGGTATGAATTTTACCTTTTTTATTACGATTTATAATATTAATTACTTCTTTTGATAATTTCTACTTTCTTATTTCTCATATCGAATTCCACTTATCAGCTGTATTTTTAATTATGTTTGCTGGGGTTTAAAAAGAAATTTCAGGTAAACTGCACACAAAAGATTACGAATTATCGACATTCGATTCAGAAGCGAGTCCATATAAGCGGGCCGCATCCGCATCGACACCGTTCCGTCATCAGCTTTTTATGCTATCGATCACCATTATAATTTCCTTTTCCGCAACGCTTTTATGTTAATATTGCGCCATATCTTGAAGGAATGCCATTGTTATCAAGTAATTTCTTATTGTTTATTTTCAGTGGAATGTTCAAAGCAAATTGGATGAAAAAAGTGAGAGAATTTCAAGGCATCGCATAGTTTGGTTAAATATGACCCTAGAATTTTAAAATAGGAATGAACCCCGAGATTGTGAGCGTATGCAGCGCTTTGAGAAATTTCCTTCTGCTTGTTCTTATAAGCTGCATTTAGAAATTGAAAAGGAGATCATCGATAAAGAGGAAAAAATTCGAAGTTTTGTTTTGCTAGTCGCAAACCTTTGAGGTGAACTAAATTCTCTTGTCGTTTGTTTATTTATTTGGAATGAAATTTTATTTTAATCAATTAGAGAAAATCTTCGCCATATTATTCACTTGTCGTGAAAATTATTTACGAAAAAGTGAAGACGGGAGCAAAAAAAAACGAGAAACCAGTTTCAATGAATTTTCGTCAGGAAATGAAAAGATAGAAAATAGTAGTGGTTCAATATCTATCAGTAGTCGTAAGCAAAAAGAGAAATGGAGAGGAGAATGCTCTAGAGAAACAGAAAGTTGTTGGCTTACTAGAGCGCTAGCAATGACCGTAAAAAAGATAATATTCGTATCGTGAGCTAAACTGTTTCTCAAATAGAACGACACAGTAAATAATAGCGCCATAATCGACATTGTTCTCTCTCGAAACTTAGCAAGTAAAAACTTTAGAGAAATGATTTCATATTCTTAAGAACTCTAGGAATTTCGCAGTTTTTGAGGACATAACCAATGCAACTGTTTTCATCGATTTCAGAGAGAAAGGACTTTTCTTTTCATATTTTTTGTGCATGAAAAAGCAATAGTGTTGCCTTTCTAAGCAGCCAAACCATTCATCTCACTTTATATGCTTTAATATTATACTAGAATTGAAATTTGTAATTTACCCTAGTTATTAAATTCATTTTTTTCAGTGAGTTTTCGAACAGCCATTCTCATATTTTTTGAAACCATTACCTACAGTGCATTGAGCCATTTTTACAGTTGGAACTATCCTTGTCCTATGATCGCTCCCATTGGGGGCCATATTCCATTAAGTGAATTGGATGAGCTGGTTCTTGCGTTTTACAAATAACTTCATGCCGTTAAAATATTGAAAGGGGTCAAAGCATGCTATCAATTCAAGTCTCTTTAAATCTTTGCCCTTCAGACACTCGCGTTAACTAACCAATGGCTCCGTAGAGCGCCAGCTGTTGAACAGAGAAGGGACGATCGTTCTGTTCGTTCCTTCAAATACCTATTCCCCCACTGTCCCGCTCCATCTATTTACCCCTCGCCCTCCTCCTTCCTCTCCTGCTCCATTCAAATAAAACTGCTACTGATATACCGAGCATTTGTTTTATACACATTTTGTCATATTTCCATCAATATTCATCCATCATTCGGCAATGTAGTAAACTTTACATATTAGTTGTTGTCATAGATCGCTGAATTGTTTTGTTGTGATCATTGTTGTGCTAGTCATTCGTATTATTTGTTCATGGAAAAAATTCTTTTTCATTCATGCGCTATCGATTATTTCTAAAAGAATATTTAAAAAAATTTTTGTTATGCATATCTTCAATCGTTTGTGAGTTATAAAATAACACATTTAGAATTATTCAGGGTATTTCATTTAAATAATAAATAATAGAAAAGAACTTTTCATTGTAATAATAAAAAAGGATAAATATATTTTTCGAACCGTTCGATAGAAAACTTTTACCTCAAAAAAAAAACTTCAGTGCCTCAACATTTTTTACAAATTGTTTCGATTATAGTAGCAAATTTTTTTGAAGAGAAAATGTTTGTGGAAATATCTCATAGAAGCCATAAAATTTTAAATTTTCAAAAATCATACTCCATATCATATTGTTCAAGAATATTTTTGCGATCCCTCATGAATGGTGGATTCTTATTTGTTCGTTTAGATAAGCAGTATTGAAATTATTGTATATTTGATGTCATAAAATTTGCATAATTTAATTTGTGCTCAGATAATATCATGATGTATATATAAATATAAATTTGAATATTAAAAAAGCCCTCTTTTAATCACTTCTTAGCGTTTCAAGGCATTTCATCCTTAAAGATGACAAGATTTTATTGCCTAACCTCTCAAAATATATTACAAAATGAAAACATCACGATATAGAGGAGAATATAATTCGTCCAGTTTGCTGACATTTATAAAAAAGATGACAAAAATATTTTCAAAAAAAACAAAAACAAATGAGGGCTTTCGTGTATAGTATCACATGTGAATATAATCCTAGCGTATTATATGCTCTTTTAGCTATTGTATGAATCTGTAATTGTGAGAGAATAAACCGTCTGAAAACGTTTCGTTTGTATCAATTATCGTATGGGCACCTTGTTGGAGCTGTTTTTTGGCACAAGCTCTAAACGCGGTACTCATGAAGTTATAAAAGTAGAAAGTTTGTTTTTTTATTAATTAATCCTAGAACATGCAATTAGGCTCTCATCTTGTAACCGTAGAGTAGGTGGTTACTGAAGACGATCCGCAACAAGGTTTCACATTACATCTAATTTTCAGCAGTAAGAATCCTATGTGATAAAAATATTTCGGAGAGACAAAAGGAAGTTAGAGATATTACGTCTGAATGAGAAAGAAGTTAGGAAGGTAGATGAAGGGAAATATATATAGAGATAGCAAAAAGTCGGAAGGTTGACGTCGATCGATAGCATGTTTGCCCCTTCTATTCTCGATAGAAAAAAAATTTTCTACAATCATTCTAGATAAACCAGACATTTTGTACGATATCTGCGATAACGATCTATCCCCTACTGTTCTTCACCATGTTGGTGCAAGGTTTCTTTGGAGAAAATCTTCCCATCTGTTAGGTGGTCCTCCTCTGGGAACTTTTGCGATCTAGTTTCCATAATCAAACGAACGTTTCAAGGTCACATCTGTTTCGTCGCTTTTTCTCGTCTTTTCAAAAATTACCTTCGTCTTTACTGTCAAGGACATTGACAGCCGCTATATAAGTGGTTAGCTGATTTTTGAATTGTATGATTAAGCTCTGTCACTAATATTAGGAAGTGAAAACGCTCCTATCACATGTTCACATCGTTGCTGAGAGAGCCGCCAAAAGGTGAAAGGCGTTATGCAAGTAATTGAGGCTAGTCTGAATGAGCATTCTTACTGAGCATATTTCAAGAAAATAGCGCCTTACTCAATCGCACTAAAAGACGCTAATTGCATCATTCACGCCATAAAAGAGGGGTCGTGCCCCACTAATTCGAGTCACAACATACTCAGCCATTTTCCTTGAAATATGCGGGATTTCTTTCTGAAATCGATTCCCCACAAAAGAAAACCGATGTTGGGAGAGGGAGGGCTCTCGTGCTTACTGTTGAATAAAAACGTCAACCGTTTCAAAAATTCGTGGGAAATTTAAAATTCCAAGATTGTTTTTATATGAACCGTCTTATCAAAGCAATCATTAGTGCATGTAGGTATATAAATCAAAATGCAAGTAAGTGAGTGAATGACTGCTGTATTCTTTGACAGTTCAGAAAAAACATGACATGTTAAATTTCTTTCTTTATACCTTTGTATATCCACATTCGTTTCTTTCCATATGAAAAAACAATAAATATATCTCTTATCAGCGCGAACGGCTGATTAATTGGCATAGGTTAATTTATCAATTCATGCACGAAGATTTTTATCGCAAAATTCACATTCATATTATGAATCAAGGTTGCAGAATATAACATTCAACAAAAACACTAAGAGATTGGCAATTGATTTTCGCCTCTAGTCAAGATCCAATTTGTTGAAATTTTTACTTACGCAAAAATTTCTATGAAAAAAGAAATATGCTGGGGTGAGAAATTTTTTCGAAATTATTATTATCACTATGTTTCTCCTTATGTCTAAAGATATTACATATAAGTAAGTTAATGACTACTGCGTTCTAAGTAAATCTCAAATGGTAATCATAAAATAGTATGCATACGGTAGTACCACTCGATTAAGAAGGACTTCGGTGTTACTAAATTCATATACATGATCTATGAGTATTTGATAACTGCGTTCTAAGTAAATCTCAAATGGTAATCATAAAATAGTATGCATACGGTAGTACCACTCGATTAAGAAGGACTTCGGTGTTACTAAATTCATATACATGATCTATGAGTATTTGATAAAATTCAAACTGAGAACGACTGTATGAGCGCATTGCTGATGTATCGATTGTCCCCCTCGTGAGTGAATCAGCGGCTGCCTGTAATTTAAAATACTTCATGATACTTGATATTTGACAGAAAACACAGAAAGAATAAGCTATCGAGTTAGGCGTATTTTCTCACTCTCCTCCAACTTGATCGTGTAAATAAACGTTCCAATTTTCATGATTCGTCGGCAATAATCACTGTCTTCAAACATTGCCAGCCTTCATCAGTCTTAAGCGTAGTTGCATATTGTGGTAAGCTTGATTGTCTTGAACTTAGCCGCATATCGCCAATATTCTCCGTTATCCGGCATCATTAACCATTAAATATCGATCGGAAATATATGATGCAAGTCTACTGATTGAAAGATTTACCGAAACTGCAGATGCGTTACATGTCACCTTATCGTCATTGAGGAAATAGAAACCGAGTTGTCGCAGTGTGGCAAGTTTACCACCCAGCTTGGCTTCACCGTCAAATTGCAATAGATAGGGCACCGTGGAAGCTTTTTCTGATAGGTCTACGAGCCAAAACCAAGTTGCAATTTCCCTGAAAACGTTCATGGAATCTTAGAGCATATATCATGCTATCTCAATCTAAACTTCATAGAATTCGAAATTTCCTCTGACCTTTTCAGGGAATTCTGTGAAAAGGGGGATTATTTTTATTTTCAAAGTTTTGGTGGAGTACTGAATTGTGTTCGAAGTATGTGAAACAAATTTGTAGCACTTTCTGGAGTATTTTGATGAAAGAGGAATGAACTTGAATGGAAGGCTTTATTGAAGCATATCATACTTACCCTTTAAGCTAAGGATGCAATAGAGGAAAGATGTAGGTGGAGCATGGGGAGGGAGAAGGAGACGAGTTATTTGAAGGGAAAGGTTTATTAAAGGATGAACACTGAACGATGAATATATTCAATTTCCAAAATGATTTCACTTCAGTCGATTTTTTATGATTTTTTTTATGACAAAATGATTTTCTCCTAAGCCGCAATTATCTTTGCAAAATTCTGTGATGTCTATCTTCTAAGCTCGACTAAAAAAAACAAGCAAGGAAAACATCGATGAAATTCGTTGCGTATTATGTAAATATGATCATGCAAATGAGGAATGAATGTTTAATGAATAATCAGGAAAATCAGTCCTATCCGTGACATACTTCAACAAGCATTTTCAACTTTTTTCCCAAGAAACTTTCTATTATTGTATGGAAAGACTTGAATCAATGACAACTTTTGCTATGGCGTTACAGTACTTGAAAATCAAGGAACGGAATTCATGAAGTCAGTAAGGATGTGTTGATGCCTTTCATCAATTTTACATCCAAATATTGATGCCGTTACATCCAAATATTGATATCTTTTATCAATTTTCTAGTCGTGCATCTAACGATTCTAGGGTGATCATATCGTCTCATCGCTACCGCTAGATCATATCTGAAGAAACGAAATCAATGATAGGTCATTATATCACTTCATTGGTGATTGCAAATAAGATATGATTTTTTTTTTTTTTTGCAAAATTATGCACGTTCGATAAATGACTTATCAATGGATGACTTACTGAAAATTAAACGATTCACAACGAGTGCTCGAAAGATGAGCACACAATGCAGTCATATACGTATTGTCTGGTACGTAATGCCTTTCAAGACGGGCTGACAGCTGATCGAAAAATGCTCGAGAGCCAAATGTAGGCTTCACCAAATAATACCCACCTTCAAATGGTGTGATCTCACATCGATTAACACTATCAGGCTTGCAGCCCACTCCTCTCCCCCTCCCACATCCTTAAGCCGCCTATACCTGTAACCTATCATCAATACCATACGTATGAGCAGTATGTCATGTATCAAACGTATGTTGCCTCCACTTATAGAAATTACCTCTCTCTATGTAGTTTTTTTTTTGAGAGTGAAAAAAACCATGAAAACATAAATCATGATTTTCAGTGATTTTCTAATAGCTGTCGCTCGTCTTCAAGCAGTCCTATTTATTCACTATTTGTGATGCTGTCTTCCTTAAGGTACTGCAAAGAATTGATAATATCAGAGATGCGATAACATTTGAGGGTAATTGTCGTATTTCGAAAGGAAAAGTCAATTCTTAAAGGAATGCTACATTCCATCTCTTCCATTATGACCAATTCGGCATTCGTTGGCGTATGCTCGAAGAAGGAAGCTAAATATATTAACTTATATCGTTGCGATAAACACTGGACAAAATATGACATCTTATGATGCAATATGTGTCCACCATCCTAAGTGTTAATTTTTCCTAAGTGCTAATGCGGTGCCATCCTAGGTCCGCTAATAGCAATCATAATCGTAGCTTCCTCGTGAGCTGCCGAGATATGAATGAAGTAATTGTGCTTATTACTGCTAAATAATTTCGATCAATAACAACATCAACATGTCAATAGAGAAGCAGCTAACGAACAACTTAGAATATAACTCTAATGAAAGCGTAAAACTTCAATAATAATAGATATATCACGAGATGGCACAACGAATGCCGATTCAATAAATGCACCTGCAATTAGCGGTGACGTACTATCGGATGTTTTATCAAAAACTAAATCGACTTCCTTTTGCGCATCGCTTAATGGCATTTCAAAAATGCTTTTGCGCCAGAATGTGTCCTGAAATAGCATTGTCTGTCTTTTGTAGTTTCGCTTATGTGACTGGGCAATTTCCTATAAAGCAAATAAAATAATAAACATAAACGGAAATGACTTCATATTTTAATCAAGCAAACCTATTTTGGGAACTTTTTAAAAAGATTCATTCAAAAAAATTTCATTGTATATGTTTTGCCATTTAAGCGGTTGAAAAAATGCAGACCGGATTTTTGCGAGATGAATGCAAATTTTTTAGCTGCAAGAGTACAGATTTTGAATTTCAGGAATTAACATGAAATTTTGCATATTAGGTGGTAATTTGAATAATTTTTTAAAATGTGCAATTGTTCAACACCAGCACAGATAGTGGAAACCTTATGAAGAGAGTGAGGGCTTGAAAGGAGGAGTATGGCCTAAAACGAAATAATGCATTGGGATATAAGTACTCCAAAAAAAGCCTACTGTAGTGGAAGAATCGCCTGGTTTCAATGACTTGCTTCGAGTCTTTCTCATTCGGAAGATTCTTGATGATATCTTACCATTTACCTGTTGAATGAGGAGCTATAACTTACTTGTTGTATCATCCAAAATGGTTTATTAAAATTTAGGAAAGCGCGAGCAAGATTCGACCGAAACAAATATAATAGTTGATAATATCCTTCTCCATAATTGAAAGGTCTCTATAATGAATATATTTTCCAACAAATTTATTTTGCTAATATTTCTTCACATGATATTGAAGCCACAGCGATAGACTTATCTTTATCGTCCAGTAATAAAAAAGTTCATTCAAAAGTTGATGTATTTTTTCGAGAACTGATTGAGATATATTAGAAAATGCTTCATTGGCAATTTAAGAATGAATAAATTCCTCATAGTTTCGGGAAAATTTTTTTCAACGATTTTGTCGCTGCAACTCACCTCATCGCACTATACTCGAAAGAGCCTCAGTTTTGTACTAAAATGCCGAGTTTCTAGCATCCTCTATCACAAGTATATGAATCGAAAAGGAATATCCAAATTAGTTCATGGAATAATTCGAAGCAAAACAATTGCTTACACGTAAAGCATTGAATAATGTTTTTCACACTATAATAAACACACTGTAATTTATGTTTTTGTACAAGAAAATAGGTTTCTCGTATCTAACATGGAAAAAGTGCCAGGCTTCAGATCTAAGGGCGGCTGAATTTGCACATTACCTTAAAATATACTCTAAAATATTACTACTTTTGCAAAATTTTAGGGAATATAAATTTCATGACATTCAAATTCGAGTTTTATGCGTAGGACACCTCGCTTTTAGTATTTTGTTTGGTCCTTGTTCACGCAACTCCTGACCGGAGATAGTTGCTGTGATCGAGCATACGAACTAAAACGTTTACAGCATTGAAAATTTTTTATAGACTTCCTCATTTAGATAATTGCGAAAGCTAAGATCACTTGAAAAGACGTAAAACTGAACGGAGTTGTTGAGGAGTACCTGCAAGCAGGGTATATACCAATAGAAGCGAGTTATTTTCGGCCACAAAAGGGCAATTGTATCATATGATTCGCGGTCCAATACAACAGCAAGAGTACGCTCATGTACATCTCGAAATAAGCGCACTTTACACAGGATAAACATTGTCATACTTTCAGAGATATTGTGAGATAAAAATAGTATTTTAATAGGTTTCACTAAAGAGTATCTGGGTAGAATGAACCTATAAAATTACCCGTATAATAATATTTGAATCTGCAGTTTTACTTAGTCCCAAGAAATATTGGAAAATTTCCAAAACATTTCAATTGAAAATACATTTTTTTAAAATCATATTTCTTGCATTTTGTGGTAAAAAATTCGAACATATCAATACTTTTAATACTGCTATTAAACTTAAAATAACCTTTCATATTCTCTGTATTACACAACCAGTTCAGTGTCATATTTAAAGCATATTTATTGAAAATCAAAACAAGTGTCGGTTCAGTGCACGACATAGAGCGAATCACCTCCAAAAACGTCTCATCCGATATCTGTAAATAGTATGTAACAGGTGATCAGTAAATCTTAAAGTTTTATCAACATTATACAAAGTCTGCATTGAAATTGCTGCTTTCAATCAATCGATCCATGTCTGCGTTAGACGTTCTCGGAGTTGCACTCAGAATCTTCCTGTGCTAATGATCTTGATTTTCAATTTCAATTTAATCTTAGCTGTACGTTTTTCGTTGTTTACTTTTCGCGTGAGCTTCATCAGAAAAGGTTCATAACCATAACTTACAATTTTCTCGGTGAGAACTTGTTGGTGACATGATGTAACAATCCTCATTGCATTATGAGCAACCCACAATTTGCGCAGCATTAGAATAGCTAATGTTAGCGCTATTATCGGGAATGGTCGTATCTTTCTAATGCTCCATTCCATCTCTGAACCTAAAATTAACCATCACCTAAAATTTTCTGGATAATCATCAATGTTTTCGCTATTCTTTTTATTAGCATAATTACAATTCCTACTCTCATCGATCATTCAACCTTTTCGAAGCACTATTCACTTCAGTTATCTCAGACTGCAACATCAAAAGTAGCACTGTTGCAGAAAAACTAGTACAGCTTCCTATTACACTAGTCATTCGAAAAAAATGCTTGCCAAAGATTCAAACTCCGTTCAGAGGCAGCTCGAAAAGGCGAGAAGTATACTTACCATACTAAATGACGATGTCAGCGGAGTCCTTGCGATGTACCCGTGAATCAGCGAGGGGTCTGCTTTCAGAATATTCCCACTGAGGACTAAAAAATTGTAAAGTGCGATTGCTGCCATGGTCCAGAATCAGTGAATCACTATCATGCATGACACTCTCTACATAGTTCATGCTGGTTCGCAGTATTCGTACCGGTTCGCAATGTTGCTGCCCTTTCGCAAAGTTTGTGCCGGTTCGCGGTATTCGTACCGGTTCGCAATGTTGGTGCCCTTTTGCAAAATTCATGCTGGTTCGCAGTATTCGTACTGGTTCGCAATGTTGATACCTTCTTGCAAAGTTCACGCTGGTTCGCAGTATTCGTACTGGTTCGCAATGTTGGTGCCCTTTTGCAAAGTTCATTCTGGTTCGCAGTATTCGTACCGGTTCGTAATGTTGGTGCCCTTTCGCAAAGTTCATTCTGGTTCGTACCGGTTCGCAATGTTGGTGCCCTTTTGCAAAGTTCATTCTGGTTCGCAGTATTCGTACCGGTTCGTAATGTTGGTGCCCTTTTGCAAAGTTCATTCTGGTTCGCAGTATTCGTACCGGTTCGCAATGTTGGTGCCCTTTCGCAAAGTTCATTCTGGTTCGCAGTATTCGTACCGGTTCGCAATGTTGGTACCCTTTTGCAAAGTTCATGCTGGTTCGCAGTATTCGTACCGGTTCGCAATGTTGGTACCCTTTTGCAAAGTTCATGCCGGTTCGCAGTGTTCATACCTGTTCGCAATGTTGGTATCCCTCTACGAAACTGCGTAATATTCACAAACACTGCGAACTTTGCAAACAAGGCGAACCTACGCAAACCTGACGGACACTGCAAACCCGCGCGAACTTTTCAGAAGCGAACCATCGCGAACAGTGGGAACCTGCGTGAGCTCTGTGAACGCGGGGAACCTGCGCAACTTTGAGAGCCTCGCGAACCTGCGCGAACAACCGCGAACTGCACGAGCTTTGCGAACGCTGCGTACCTGCGCGAATGACCGCAAACCTGCGCCGACGACTGCGAACCTGCGTGATAGTGCGAGCACTGCGAACCTAAGCAACCTTTGCGAACGTTCTAAACTTGCGCGCACTTTGCAAACACTGCGAAACTGCGCAATATTTGCGAACACTTCAACTTGTGCGAACATTGCAAACACTGCGAACCTACGCAGACTTCGCGAACACTGCGAACCTGCGGAAAATCTGTGGACACTGCGAACCTACGCGAAATTTGCAAACACTGCAAGCCTACGCAAATTTTCTGAACAGTGCGAACCTGCGAAAGGTTTGTGAACTCTGCGAACCTGCGAAAGCTTTGCGAACTCTGCGAACCTGAGCGAATGACTGCGAACATGCGCAAACTGTGCTGACACTGTGAACCTGCGCAAGATCTGCGGATACTTCGAACCTGCGTGACCCTTCTGCGAAGTTCATGCTGCTTCGCAGTATTCGTACCGGTTCGCAATGTTGACGCCCTTTCGCAAGGTTTATGCTGGTGTGCAGTGTCCGCAGTGGTTCGCAGACACTGTGAACGTCTGCGAACTTTGCAAGCCTGCGTGAACCCTGCGAACCTGCAAACCTAAGCCTAAGCCCAGACCCAGCCCGGGTTCACTTTCATTCCTCATCTGAGCTCTCGAATGAGGGCCCCGCATGAGCGTGATTCACTGGTTGATGGCAGCAACCGCGCTTTAGAATTTTTTAGTCCTCAGTTGGAATTTTTTGAAAGTAAGCTCCTTGCTGAGGTACGGGGGACATCGAAGGAACCTCGCTGATTTCCTCATATAGTATTTTAAATAGACTGACCTTGCCTTTGCGAGCTGAAAAAAATTGAGTCGCAGGAAGATGAGGAAACACCGTCAGTTGGCGTGTTCGACAAAATACGCCGAAGGAAAAAGGATTTTTTAAATGATTTTTTCAAATGATTATTATTGCTTTTGCGTTGATCTATGGGAAACATGAACTTTCAATAATCTCAGGGAAATTCAGAGATAAATTCCTTGAAAAGGTAGCACTGGCCATGAAGACGGCCTCCAGGTGTTCACGTGCAGCAAAATCATTTCAACGTTAGACGTAGCTACTATATCATACCAGTTTCGGAGAAACGTAGTGATAGGCCAAAATAGTAACTTTTCAAAAATTGCTAATCCGCCGCGATTCTATGCGAGTTCAGTAGAACGTAGTGAAAGGAACAGTAGCGATGACTTTGTCTTAATAAAAGCAAGAATTTCCTCACCGCGCTTCCTCGCCGCCAAACATCTGTCCTCATGGGGAATTTCCAAAACGAAGAAATCCCTCCGCGGAGGGGGTAGCGCGAACATGGGAAAGCTCCCTTGTCCTGCGGAAGATATGATTCACCATATCGCACAACGGGGTCCCCTTTTCGAGGCCTCCTTCGGTGCCTTAGCTGAAGTCCATGCCCGGCCCTCAGTCCCTGCTTTCATATTCTACTATGAATGATTGAAGAAAGCGATGATGAAACCTGTCTCAAGGATAATGTCCATACGATTTAAACTAATCTTTGTTTCACTAGGGGATCCTTGTGCGCTCGGTGATAAATGATTCACATGAATTTTTCTGTTTTTCTTGAAACGGTTTTTATATTCGGTCATTCCTTTTTTCAAACGCGATCATTTTTTCAACTATTCTGTTTTGTATAAACAAAAGTAACGAATTACTCACCTTTATTGATGCTACACAAGCCTCCTTTTTCTCGCCTGCGGATAGTTACTTAGCGTGAAGAAACCCGAAACCGCAGCTGACACGCCCAAACCTAATGATGCACGCAAACGACCAAAAGATGGAACGCACGGATGTTTTTATACCGTTTGAAACCAGTTCTAAAATAGGAAAAACGAAAATTAATGAATCGCTCATTGTTACACCACAAACTTCAATTTCGTTTTCGTTAGCACCAGCTTTACTACACATGGTTCCGCTTCGGCACCTCAAATCTAGGTTGTGAAACCTTTATGC
Organism: Baylisascaris schroederi; assembly: GCA_006503575.1. Taxonomy (NCBI): domain Eukaryota; kingdom Metazoa; phylum Nematoda; class Chromadorea; order Rhabditida; family Ascarididae; genus Baylisascaris; species Baylisascaris schroederi. Next base: position 102,447 of record QEWY01001008.1, on the reverse strand, counting down.
TAGATATGTGTAATCTATGAACACAATGCATCATATGATTATGACGGAACATAGCTAATATGGGCATTTCTATATAATTCATACAATACGTTCCAGGCAACATGCTCTCTAGGAATATTAAAAACATGTGGGAAAATTCGAGACCCTCACTTATCAGATCGACGATTAAATTTTGCATTTTTTTTCTGTTCTTAGCAGTTTTCAAACAAAGGCTAGTTTTTCGTTTGCTCTCAAATGATGATCCGAACAATTTTTTTGAAGCAATCGGTTTTCATCATGGTCGCAAACGAATAAATTCAAATTCTAGGCGTACTAGAATTTGGAATGTTTTTCGACGAATTTCGTGATGCATGTCTGAGGGGCGTCAGGCCTTTTGGGTCAACTATGACGAAAAAATGGTAAAATATGTAAGACTGGGAAACGGGAACAACGTAGTGCATATATCTCGTATGTCATCATGAGTTTATTGCGCTTAATTTTGGATATTTAGTGAGTAATTTAATCATAATACCGGTACGGCTCACCGTTTGCTAGTGATAAATGGAAAAGAAAACAGTCTATGCAAAAAAATTCGCTGTGCAAATTATCATCATCGTATTGCCATTGAAACCTTTCAGGAGAAAATCCTTTCTAGTGATGATTATCGATCAATGCGCGAATGCACTGCATGAACCAATGAAGTGTGCCAATGATCTGACTGTATACGCATCGAACAGTGTCATATCTTCACGATAAATAATAAAATATTTCTAATGCACTCCTATATATCTCTTCGGGATCTGAAATTACCGGATAGACCGCACACACTTCGTCAAGATTTCAAACAACGGGCTTCTCAAGGGTGCATCTGCCAGTCTAATTAAAAAAGACACGATTAAAAAGATAGGTCATCTAAACGTACTTTGCAATAATATATTAGTTCACCGATATTGGTTCACTTCTTATACCTCAGCATAACACTTTTATCTAATCGATGAAAGACATTAAATAGAAAAGATTAAAGAAAATCTGCACTCCTATAAAACGTGTCTGCTTTAATAAAGTCGTGTAATACCCATCCTCAAGTAAAAATCAACGAGACGTAAAGATGTTGCACTGCCTCAACTATCCCTCTCACTAACTATCAGCAAATTTTCTATTCTCCTCCTCTTAACCGTTCTAAGAACAATCAATAATCACGTGTCAGTAATAATGCTTTATAAGCTATCTAATACCAATTTCAGCGTGCCAATGTCAGTCATTCAAAATGTCGAAATCACGTTTTGGCAACAGCAAAAAAAAGAAATGCACTGAGCGCTGGCATTTCGAACATTTCAAAAGTACGGTTTAAAAAAACCACAATTTTAAATGTCTTCATATTTCTTGCAACGCGACAATCGATTGCAAACCACCATTTCCTAATGTAGTTTACTGCATATAAATAATGTTTCGCCACAGTGTGTTCCTACATAAGCCACACTTTTTGCCACTAACCTGCTGGTAAGGCAGCCCTTAACCATACACTTATACGTGAAAGCTTTGATATTCCTGGTTTATGCGAAGAACTTCGAAATAAAAGCAACACAGTCAATGGCAACAAAACTGACGAGATTGTTGAAAACAAAAATTTACATGGCATTACTAATTCGCAGTGCAAATTTTCCGAAAGGTACCCTTTCAAATTAAGCAACAAAACAGAATATTACCTTAATTATTTGCCATATTTCAGTCGCATAAAAATCCCTACAAATTTTGAGGATATAGCGGTATCCGCTTAAACCGCTAATTTGTACGTTAAACCGCATTTTAGAATTTCCTAAAAAATCACTACAGTGTAAAGAACTCTCACGACCACTTAGATATAAGAATTACAATAAGCCTACAAAAACGGTTCAAGCCACTGACTTCTCTACGTTGTTCACCACGCTGCTACTGTATGCAGTTATCATTTAAGTTATGGACCTTCGACGGGGTCACCTTCGGCAGGGCACAAATCCTGGTGATAACTGAGTTTTTAATTAGTGAAAACCATATATATTACTTTTGCCAGCTCCGCCTTTAGGCAAACTAAAGGAGTAGCTATGGAAGGAAATTCTAGCCCGGATGTACCTAATCTCACATTATCTATAATGGAGCAAAACATTTAAGGTTACAACGATTTCTGTTGTTGGAATGTTGGTGATCCTCTTATATTAAATACTGATCAATTTCCGAATATTGGAAAATTAATCCACGGAGATTTTCTAGGTAAATGAATATACTCAACTAGACCGTAATACCCCCTTCTTTACACATCAAAGCTTAATGATTTTGTAAATTTATAGATTTAGTAAATCGTTTCATTGAAGCCGGACATCATCAATAAACGTAAAAGACTTCTTAAAAACTATCAGGACAAAGATCTTGATGCTATTCTAATAGGAAGATATTTATGTAGAGCTTCAGTGAACATACCAGAATTCAAATAAAAGTCTGTTTACTCTACTACGCAATGTATGAAAAACATGAATAACGAAATCCTTCAAGAACTCTGACTTGTATATGTATATTTATATAAGAAAGAACGAAAATTGTCATCAAAAGTGACATGAAATTTGGTGCATAATAATGGGATCTTGTACTAAAATAAGTGCGGTGATGATAACAAAATAAAATAGAAAATAAAATAAAAGACACAACTCGCCGAAGAAACATCTGTCGACGTGCACTGAAGATTGGATGATAATGCAGTGGCTATATATTCACTCCAACGACCTATTCGCGTAGTGGTGAAAGCAGAGCATCGTATTCATGACCTAGGTAGATATACTTGCATTATTGATTTAACCTCCGTATAGACGTCCACAGCGATCATACAACGAAGTAGTGCAATATTTGTCTCATCTTCGCTATATGCTAGAACTATAGAATTTTTCGATCTAGAAACTTCTGTAATTGCACCAAAACGTGATCTGAATAATGCAGGCATACCTACCTAGGTCATGAACGCAATGCTCTTCCTTCACCACTACAGAACTAGGCCGTCGTAGTGACTATATAGCCACTGCATTGGCACCCAATCTCCAGTGCACGTCGAAAGATGTTTTTGCGACCAGTCGTGACTCTTATATTATTTTCTACTTTATCTAATTTTCATCACCGCACTCATTTCAGTACAAGATCCCACCATCCAGCACTACATTTTATAGCTCTTTCATGACAACTTCCGTTGAGTGTGTTACTATCATTTATTTCTCAAAATATTTTACTTTACTCACAACTATTTAGTCATAATATCTCAAATTTTATTGCAGTTCCAACAACACATCCTTTCTATTACACAAATACAATAATGCCGTTGAATATGTATATATGTAATGAAGAGTTATACAGCGATTATGAATGAATTATATATATATATATACTGGAGTGAGAAAGCTCTTCAAAATTATCGTATCCGCTATAATATTCTTCATTTCTGAATGCTATAAGTAGGTAAGATGACTCAACTGAATGTCAAATAGTGATCATAAAGTAGTATGCATAAGGCAGTAAAATACGATTAACAAACATTTCGAAGATACTAAATTGAAATAAATAATCTAAGAATGTCTGGTAAAATTCAAATTGAGAGCGACTATATGAACGCACTACCGACGTATCTATTGTCCCTTTCGTGAGTGAATCAACGGCTGCCTGAAATTTAAAATACTTTATGACACAATGACCTGACAAAAAAACACTCATAGAACAAATAGGCCAGCGAGTAAGCCCACATTCTCGCTCTCTTCCAACTTCATCGGGGAAATGAATATTCAAATTTTTGATGTTCTTCAACAACAATCACCACCTTCAAAAGTTACTGGCCTTCATCCACGTCAAACTTGGTTGCTATTGTTTTAAACCTCATTTTTTGAATTTAAGCACATGTCCTCAATAATCCCCTTACATGATATCATCAACCATTAAATATCGATCGGAAATGTAAGTTGCAAGCATACTGATTGAAAGATTTACCGATACTGCAGACGCGTTGCATGTTGGCTTATCGTCGTTGAGGAAATAGAAGCCAAGCCGTCGCATTGTGCTCAGTTTACTGCCCAATCTGACTTCACCATCGCAGTGTAAAAGATAGGGCGCCGCCGTATAAGGTTGTTTCAATGGCTTCATAAGCCAAATCCAAGATGCAATCTTCCTGCAAATTTTCATAAATACTTGAAGCGTATACCATGCTATGTGGAATAATACCTCACAAAACTGAAAAAATTTCCTCCTACCTCCTCAAGGGGATATTTCACTCTTTTGACGAAGTGTGTAATCATGGTCGAAGTGTGTGGAATAATTTTAAAGCATTTCCTGGAGTTTCATGACGAAGGAGGAATAAATTGGTTCGGAAGGTTTTATTGAGGCGCACATCATATTTACCCTTCAAATTGGAACAAAAAAGTAAAGAAAACATCGGTGAAATTTTTGTGTCTTTTGTAAATACAATTATACAATGAGTAATGAATATTTAATGAATAATCAAAAAATCAATCCCATTCGTGACATACTTCAACAAGCACTTTCAACTTTTTTCCTAAGAAACTTTCTATTCTTGTACGGAAAGACCTGAATCAATGACAACTTATGCTATGGCGTTATAGTACTAGAAAATTAAGGAACGGAATTCATGAAGTTAATAAGGATGTCATTCCAAACATTGATGCCGTCTATCAATTTTCTAGTCGTGCATCTAACGATTCTGGGGTGATCCTTTAAATTGTCTCATCGCTATCGCTAGATCGTATCTGAACAAACGAAACTAGTGAGAGGTCACTATATCACTCCACTGATGATTGCAAATAATATATGACTTTGTATAAAAAATTATTCACGACTGATAAAACTGATAGATGACTTACTCAAAATTGAACGATTCACAACGAGGGATCGCGAGATTTGCACACAATGCAGTCATATACGCGTTGTCTGGTACGAAGTGCCATTCGAGATCGGCTGACAGCTGATCGAAAAATGCTCGAGATCCACATGTAGGCTTCACCAAATAGTTTCCACCTTTAAATGGTATGACTTCACTTCAAACAAAGCTCTCACACTTGCAACCCAACTCTCCCTCCTCCCATCCTCAAGCCGTCTTTACCTGCAACCTATCGTCGGCACCACCCGAATGAGCAATGTATCATGAATCTTATGCATATTGCCTGCACCTGTGGAAACCACTTCTGTCTAGGTGGTTGTTTTATAAGAGTGAAAAAAACCATGAAAACTTAAAAATTTTCCAGCGGTTTTCGAATACATACTATACTATTTATTTACAACTTACCACGTTATCTCTTTTGCGCACTACAAAGAACTGACAATAACAGAGATATGAGGATCTTCGAGCATAATTATTGTGTCTCAAAAAGAAAAGCTAATTTTGAATGAATGCTACATTCCAGTGCTTCCATCATGGTGGATGCGGTATTTTTACTTGCTCTCGAAAAACGACTTTTAATATATGTAACTGGCATTGTTGCGACAAACAGTGGGCAAAACATGAAATAATATGATGCTCTACGTATCCACCGTCGCCCATTCCTAAATATTAATACGGCGCCATCCAAGGTCCACTAATAATAATCATAATGGTGGCTATCTCGTGAACTGCCGAGATATGAATCAAATAATTATACTTATAAAAAGTTGTAATCAACACTAAAATACCAGTCCAGAAAACATGTAGCTAACAAACAACTCTAAGTATAACTCTAATAAAAACATGGAAACCTCAACAGTAATAAATAGAAATAAGCAATGAATGGCAATTCAGTAAACATACATGTAAACAGCCCTGTCTTGCTATCGGATGCTTTGTCGAAAACTAAATCGGCCTCCTTTTGTGCATCGCTTAATGGCATTTCAAAAATGCTTTTGCGCCAGAATGTGTCCTGAAATATCATCGTTTGTCTTTTGTAGTTTCGCTTGCATGAGAAGACAATTCCGTATGTTACAAATAAAGAAATGGACATAAACAAAAATATCATAAGTTAACCAAGCGAACTTACTCAAAGAGGCTTTCAAAAAAGATTCATTCAAAAAAGTTCCATTGCAAATGTTTTGCCATCTAACGAGTAGTTTAAAAAAATATGCCAAATTTTTTGCAACACTAATGCAATTTTTTTTTCTTCAGTTAAAATGCTGAAAGATTAGGAACTCAAGGAATCAAAATGAAATTTTGCACAATAGATCTCATTAGAATAGCTTTAAAAATGTGCAAGTGCTCAACATCAAATCATATACGAGAGAAGTTTCACGAATAGAGTGAAAGCTTGAAAGCAGTGGTATGGCCTAGTACTAAATAATGCCCTAAGATGTATGGGTTCGAATAAAACGCCCACTGCAATGAAAGAATCACTGAGCTCGCTTTGAGTGTTTCTCATTCAAAGATTCTAATCAATGTTATATCAGCTACCTATTGAATAAGAAAGCATCACTTACTTGATGTATCATCCAAAACGGTTTGTGAAAATTGAGGAAGGCACGAGCGAGATTCGACCGAAACAAAAACAATAGTTGATAATATCCATCTCCATAATTGAAAGGTCTCTATAAATAAATACATTTTAACAAATTTATTTGCCAAGTACTTTTTCCACATGGTAATGAAGCCAATAATAGAATTGTTTCATCTGCCCAACCGTCAAATTCTCTAACAGAGAAATCAATTCATTCAAATGCTAATGCATTTTTTTCAAAGGCTGATTGAGCCATTCACATTAAAAATGAACGCATTCCTGAGAAGTTTTTTGGGAAAATTTTCACGAATTTTATTAATGCAACTTAATTTATCGCATTAAACTCGAAAACGGTCTCTTATTTTGCTCTAAAATACTAAATTTCAAACATCAGCTCTCCAATGTATATAACTCGAAATGAATTATGCAAACTAATTCATTCAACAATTTGACGCCGAACAGCTACTTATAAGCGATTAAACAGCGTTAAATAAACATACTACTACCACTTGTCATGTTCTGCAAAGTCGTATATAATGATGGAAATTGCAATGTCACGAAACCTAACTGTTACGATCAGCTTGCACGATCACACTGCGGCTCTCTCTCTCTCGCGTGGCGTTGTGTGATTCTCTGTCTCTCTCGCGACGTTGTCATGAACGCCCGCGCTGCGACTCTTACACGACCACGCTGCAACTCGCACACGACCACACTGCGACTCTCTCTCGCCTGATGTTGTGGGAGTGACCACGCAGCAACTCTAATTGCATGCATCAACCCTAATGTATCAGTTCTTCTCTGCACTACCATACTGCGCTCTTTTCCTGGTCGTATGACTGCGTCTGTCAAACCTGTCTGCTATTGTGTGCATTTTACATGATTATCTTAAAGGTTTTAAGTTCCGCCTCGCCTATGCAGCATGGCAACACTGATTAAATCAGCTGGATTTGTACGTCACCTTCCGTTTTTTTCCCAATTCGAGTTTTATGCGAGGAATAAGCATCTTCGAAAGTTGGTTAGATCATTGTTCAGGCAGCTCTCAATCGGGACATAGTTGCTGTGATCGAGCATACGATTAAAAATATTTATAGCATTGAAAATTTCTCCACAGCATTGCTCATTCCAAGAATAGTGAAAGCCAAAGATCCTTTTCAATGATATAAAAATGAACCAATTAGTTGAAGAATACCTGCAGGCAAGGTATATCCCAATAGAAGCGAGTTAATTTTGGCCACAAGAGGCCAATCGTATTGTGTGATTCACGATCCAATGCGACAGCAAGACTGCGCTCATGAACACCTCGAAATAAGCACATTTCAGAAAAGTTAATTTCGGGACACTCATAGGAAAAAACCCCATTTGTAGCAGACTTCACTAAAGGACATATTGGCCAAACAACTCGCGTTGAATTGTCCTCATATTAGGGTTTGCAATTGCAACTTTTCATAACCCTAACAGATATCGGAAAACGTCCGAAGCATTTGAGATTTGAAATATACTCTTTGAATCGCAGGTCTCATGTCTTGTGGTACAAAAAAACTTCCAATATATCAATATTTCTAGCAGTGTTATTAAAAGACTTTTTTAAGTCGCAATTCCCGTAACTTGTGGTATAAAGATCCAACACAACAATATTTCTAGTAGTGTTATTAAACTAAAAATAACCTTTCATATTCTCTGTATTACACAACCAGTTCAGTGTCATATTTAAGGCATATTTGTTGAACATAAAAACAAGCGCCGGTTCAGTGCTCGACATAGAGCGAATCACCTCCAAAAACGTCTCATCCGATATCTACAAATAGTATATAATATCTTATTGTCTTATCAACAGTATAAAAATGCAGCACTCAAATTGCTACTTGCAGTCAATTCAAAAATGGATCAATATCGATGCTATTCGACCTCGGAGTCGAACTCCGCAATTGGCTCATTTGTATATTCAACTAGTGGTCGCTCGATTGTGCACTATAATTCGGCATTTGGCGAGAAATTAGTGCTCAAATAATTTAGTTCTATTTCTTCAAATAATTTAGTTTTATCTCTTCAAACAATCTCTCATTCACCCTAAAGCACTAAGCGTACGTAAAAACGTATGTTGATGTAAGTACTACATAAGTGCACTGCATAGGACAAACGCATTCCTCGAAAAAAAAATTCAATATGCACTTACGACACGATGATGAAAACCAGTTCCATTAAAAAAAAAGACTTAGGACATTAGTGCAAATGTCATAAACGAGGCGAACAGCATTCCTGCATCCTACACTTTCATGGTTTTTTTTTCTGATTAGTGACAAGGAAATTGTAGCTTTTATTGGCTCGAATTCGAAAAAAAGAGAAAACTTTTTGTAGCCCTCTGATATTTTTTTTGGCTCATTAAAAGTTCGAATTTGCATCTTCCGTCGGGGTTCAAGTGAATTTCTCAGCGACCTTCCTGTACTCATAGTTTCGAATTTTCAATTTCAATTCAACCTCAGCAATAAATTTTTCACTATCTACTTTTTGCGTAAATTTCAGCACAAAAGTTTGATAATTATAACTTACAATTTTCTCTGTACGAACTTGTTGGTGGCATGAGGCAACAATCCTCATTGCATTATGAGCAATCCATAATTTGCGCAGAATAAGAATAGCTAATGTTAGCGCAATTAACGGGAATGGTCGTATCTTACCAATGCTCCATTCCATCTCTGAAACCAAAATTAATAACCATCTGCATTTTTGCACTTCTAACGCAAACAGGACTTTCGATTTCTAACGCAGCCGCTGTATCGTTTTCAGTTGGTTTGCAAGGCATGCTCACTGAACAACGTTCTATGCGCCTTAAGTACACAGCAGTGGGGGTTTCAAATAGCCTTCCAGAAATCCTCGTATAGGCTAGTAATTTGACCGTTTTACACTGTGCATATCATAATCTAAAACGCTTCAATCTGCACTCCATTGTCGTCTAATCAGTAACGTTCCCATCGGCAACACAGTGGTGCGCGATACTACTTTTCGAAAACGACTTGCTAATCTATTGCAGTTGNCATAGCACATATCATCTAAAAACGTTCTCATAACAAGACCCGCTTTGTCCCAGACTCCGCATGGACTCCAACGGAGCTAAGACTTTATGTCCACCTAATTTTGACGGCAAGATCCATACAACATTTTTGCATTTTACCAATCACCGACGCAATGCTCCAAATGAAATGCGCGATGGACCCCATGTAGCCAAAAAATTAAAGTGCTTGCGTTATTAAAATTATAGTTCAAACCGCACGGAACAGGCTGCAGTATTCCGCTTATGAAGCTTGGCTGTTAAACATTGCTACTGCTTCAATGACACAATGACAATTCCGCCGTACTCTTTTCACTCTGACTTCACACTAAAAACTATTAAGTAAAACGCAATCTCTGGCAGTTTGTCGATTCCCTGGTCACATATTTAGATGAGAACGGTCATCGAAGTAACTTTTTCCCATATTAAGAATGGTAGGTCCAATTTCAGGACGATTGCAAAGCAACAAACACAGCGCAGCGCGCAAAATATTGATTTTTTGTAGAATTCGATGGCTTGACTCCCTGGTTCTCCACTGACTAGCATGGTCTTTGCACTGAATCACGAAAAATATGAGCCTTCAACAATCCGTCCAAAACTCAACTGATCTAGATAAAGTTCCCATGCTAGTATTCACCGCGAAGATGGCTTCTAGATGTTCATTTGCAGCAAAACCATTTGAATCTTAGTCGTAGCTACTGTACGAAACCAGCATTCAAACGTTATCATACGCAATACAGCAACCTTTAAAACAATTGCAAATCCACCGCAATTCTATGTGAATACAATAAAACGAACTAGCATTAACAGACAAAAACCACCCACCGCAACTCTATATGAGTGCGATAAAACGAAATGGCATGAATAGACGAAAGCTATCTCAAAGATAATGTCCACACTACCCTAAGGCAATCTTTCTCTCAGTGTTCTTTGAGTGCTCAGTGATCGATTAATTGTTCAACCAGTGTTTATCTTATAAGCAAAATTGATCTCGCCTTTGTTGATGCTATATAGGCTTCTCTCTTCCCGCCTGCTGATAGTTACTTAGCATGAAGAAATTCGAAACCGCAGATGACGCGCCCAAACCTAATGATCTAACAAACGATCAAAATACTAACTGATCGAACGCACAACTGTTTTTATACTGTTTGAAACCAGTTCTAGGATGAGTACAGCAACAACGAAATTAATGAATCGCTCAAGTTTGTTGATCGTAACACAACCAATTCCAATTTCTTGTTCCTCATCATCAGTTTCACTACGTACCGTTCCGCTTCAGCACTTCAATTCTGATTACTTAAACCATTAATGTGCGATATATATAACCTAAGGACACAAAGCACTATATGATTTCGAAGGGACACAGTTAATTTTAGTATTTCTATGCATTTTATACAGTACGCTCCTAAGCAAGATTATTTTCTAGAAATAATAAAAGCCTGTGGGGAAATGCGAGGCCCCCCTCCCTTCCCACCCCTAATACGATTAAATTTCGAATTTTCTTTCCCGTTTTCAGCAGTTTTTACACAAGTATTTGTCAACTCTTTTCCAAATCATTGACGTAGTTGATAACCTCGATTCAAATTCTAGATGCACTAAAATTTGGGATGCTATTTTGCCACGATTTCGTGCAGCATTTTCTTAGAGAAACAACGATGCATTCGCCATTCTAATTAAAGAGATAGGTCATGTAAACGTATTTCGCAAATAATACATTCGATTGACCGATATGGGTTCACTTCTGATATCCTAGCATAAAACTTTTGAACTGCTGATCGAGGAATGGCACTAAACAAGAAAACATTGAAGAAAATCTCTACTCTTATAATACGATCATGCTTTAGTAACGTTTGGTAACACAACTCCTCAAGTAATAATCAACGAGACGTGAGGTGATTATGAGTGACTGTTATTGACCATCTGTCAATAACAGTCACTTATAATTTACATACTACCGATATCAATCAATAACAGTCAATTATACCGATATCAATTCCAAGATGCAATCAATCAATTAAAATGTCAACAATCGCGTTCTAACGACATAAAAAAATGCACCCTGGAAGAGCATTACAACCAATTCAAAGGTATATTTTTCAAAAAAGAAAACGTTTTCATATTTCTTGCAAGGCGACTTCCGAATGCAAATCATCATTTCATAATGTTTACTGCATATAAAATATTTCGCCACACTTTTTGCCATTAGCCTGTGGTGAAGCAGCACTTAGCCATACGTCTATCTGTAAAAGTTTTGATATTCATGGTTTATGCAACGAACTTAGAAGTAAAAGTAACAAAGTTGCTGGCAACAAAACTGGCGAAAATATTACAATCAAAAACGAACAAGGCATTACAAATTCGCACTGCAAATTTTCGGCAACGTATTCTATTCAAATGGAGCAAGAAAACAGAACTGCTTGCCATATCTGAGTTGCATACTCTATTAAACAACGTATGAAAATATGAACAACGAAATCCTCCACGAACTCTGACTTGTGCTTATATATTTATATTAGAAATAACAAAATTATCATTAAAAGTGGTATGAAATTGAATGCACAATGGTGGAATCTTGTACTAAAACAAGTGCGGTGATGACAATTAAGCAAGTAGAAAATAAGATAACAGATGCAATCAGTCGCAAAGACATCTGTCGACGCGTACTGAAGATTAGATGCCAATGCAGTGGCTGTATAGTCACTACAATGACCTAATCGTGTACTGATGAAAGAAGAGCATTGTGTTCATGATCTAAGTAGATATACTTGCATTATTGATTTAACCTCCGTATAGACGTCCACGGCGATCATGCAACGTAGTGGTGCAATATTTGTTTCATCTCTGCTATATGCCTAAACTATAGAATTTTTCGATCTAGAAACTTCTGTAATCGCACCAAAACGTGATTTGAATAATGCAGGCATACTTACCTAGGTTATGAACACAGTGCTCTTCCTTCACCACTACACAACTAGGCCGTCGTAGTGACTATATATCCACTGCGTTGGCACCCAATCTTCAGTGCACGTCGACAGATGTCTTTGCGGCGAGTTGTGCCTCCTGTGTTATTTTCCACTTTATCTAATTTCCATCACCGTATTTGTTTTAGTACAGGACCCCACCATCCAGCAATTTATATCACTCTTTTAATACTTTATATCACTTTTAATGATAACTTCTGTTAAGTGTATTACTGTCATTTATTTCTCAAAATATTTTACTTTACTTATAACTACTTGGTCATGACACTTCCAATTTTATTGCAGTTCTAACAATATTATATATATATATATA